>JAWNNQ010000703.1:5000-35000 GCA_035044765.1 Leucophenga montana
TTTCCGAATAAATAGGCGACAATTTATGCGGACCTTCAAAGACCCATATGATCGACTGCTGTTTGCTTTCGGATTCATATGCATTGATACATGATTTGTCATCTGTTACAATTTTATAAACAACTCTTGAGGTACCGTGGCCGTACAAGGGTATCCATTACGTGGTTTCAAAACCGTAGGGCTGTCATCTGTAATCAGTCAAACAAATCTGTCATTTTATTATTTTATTGTCTGACATGTAAGGTAATTAACGGCCTAACCACCGATCGTATGATAACCGAGTTTTTGATTTGTGGCCTCGATCGAGTAATTTCACGTTTTGAGGCATGAGGCTTTTTATACTCTTCACATGTAGTGTTAGTATTTCTTGTATGTAATTCATGTTATAATCTAACTAGCCATGGCTGTCCTCTGTCTACATATATATAAAGCAATAGAATCAGTCCCGTATATTCCCTCAGTTTTTAAGATATCGTTCTGAAATTGTGTTTGTATACTTCTTATGTTCCTAGGTCAAATAAGGGCAATTTAATCATTCTCAGCATCTTAGCTACTTCAGCTAACAGGCACCAAGCTTATCGATTTGCTGAATAACAGAGAGTTTGATTTGATTCGCTTGACTGTCGCTGTAAAGACAAAAATAAAGTTCTTTCTTAGCTATTTTTAAACTGGCAATAACGAGGTCTAGTGAATTTATTAGTTGTCGGAAATGTAGAGCAGCTGATGAGTTAGCGTATTTGTGGATTCGGCACTTGTGTACTGGCGGTGATATGTATATAAAGTTAAATGTGTGTGTGTACGTAACCCCTTTAAACTGTTGGACCGATCGTTGTGAAATTTTTTCAGTGTATTACTATCGCTTAGAGGAAGCTCATAGGGTATATGTATATCACGCGCCCATATAAGATTAAAATAAAATTGGCTATATATTGTATTAGCAACTATTTCAGGCAGATGTATGAGATACTATGTAAAGAACACAATGGAAGAATAGTCAAGTCATCGTATCTCTACAACTATTTGAGATAGAATAATGATCGTAACTACTTTGTCTGATAAGGAAATGATATATGAGGGTGCGAATATTAATTTTTTGTGGTTCTATCATCTATGGTTCATATAGACGGAGAGACGGAAAGACTGACTGATAGACGGACATTGCTACATTGATTCGACTCTTAATGCTATTGTGGTGTTGGAATCAATTTTAAAGGAATTTTTTTTCGATTTTTGAGCGTTTATTTAAAAAAAATGCTACAATGTATATTATTCAAAGTATTGTCCATCGTTAGCTACAACATTTTCCCATCTTTTTGGCAGCGTATGGATTCCGCGTCGGAAGAACGGCTCGTCTTTTGAGGCAATATACGAATCGACTCAGTTTTTGGTATCCTCGTAAGAAGTAAAGCGCTGCTTAGCCAGGGCGTGGCTCATCGATCTAAACAAGTGGTAGTCAGAAGGGTCTATGTCTGGGCTATAAGGCGGGGGAAGGGGGTAGCACATACCAATTCAACGCCTCCAACGTTTCATTGACGGATCTTGCAAACATGTGGCCGTGCGTTGTCATGTTGAAAAACCACCTTGTCGTGTCTTTTGGCATATTTCGGCCGTTTTTGCTTCAATGCTCGGCAATTGCTTCAATTGTTGTTGGTAACGTTCCACAGTAATGGTTTGGTTAGGTTGCAGCAGCTCATACTAGTACACAACACTCTTCTGATCCCACAAAATACAGAGCATGAGCTTGGCACCATGAATATTCGGCTTGGCCGTCGATGTTGATGCATGGCCGGGTGGACCCCAAGATTTTTTTCGCTTTGGGTTGTCGTAATGGATTCACTTTTCATCACCAGTAACAATACGATGCAAAAAACTCTTCCGATTATGGCTTTTGAAGCAGCTGTTCGCAAGTGAAAAATCTTCTTTCGGCACCCAATTTCCTTGCTTTTGAATCATTCGCTCATGGCTTTGAGACGTTTGCCAACTGTTGACCAGTCAACTCCCAATAATTCTGACAATTCTTGAAGGGTTTGACACGTATCTTCGTCGAGTAATGCTTCCAATTTTTCATCTTCAAACTTTTTGGGCTGGCACGGACGTTTTTTGTTCTCCGTATCAAAATCACCACTTTTAAACCGACGAAACCAGTACTCACAAGTTGAAATCGATGGAGCATAGTCCCAGTAAGTCTCACAAAGCGCACGATGGGTTTCAGCTGTTTTTTTTCTTCAAATGAAAGCACAAAAGCAAAACTTCCCGCAAATTGCGTTTTGTTGGAACAAAAGTCGAAATATGTTGTTTACACTTCAGTGCATATTGAAATTTGAAGCTTATGAAGTAGGCTTTCAAATGAATATATTCACAGGCTTACCCGATGCGATTTAGTGCTAGTTACGCCATCTCTTATGAATCCTTTAGAATCAATTCCAACCCCCAAATCGGACAAGCTTCAGCTATGTCAGGAAAGGAATCCTCTGTAAATAATAGTTTAGATCGGTGCAATTATTTTACATACTTAAATTACAGTGTGTCTTGATTTACCTCAATAATTGTTTTGCTTGGCATATTTTGTAATATAGTTTGTAGAAAGCAAATTTGTAGGCAAATCAAGGTCTACTATGAAAAAATTACAAAGCGCGTCATGATAACACTGCGAATTGACAGCAAAATTGGCGGGCTGGGTGCTTATGTCACACTTGCTGACTTGCTGTATATACATATGTAAAGGGTACCGGACAAAAAATATGATTATAAACCATCATATAAGAGAAAAACAAAAGTGGTCTCAGTTTGTGTGTTGGAATCATGCGATACTCTATAGTAGTCACATTAAACAATTGAAATGTTTTCTCCTTGAAATGAGATACATATTAAATTATAAGAAACTCGAGTCTTTACTATATGCTCAATTGAATTGTCAACGGACCCGACACGACCCGACACGACATTACTCAGCTTGATATGGCGCTAGGTCACTAAGAGCTTCTAAATACTTAAATTGTTTACAGCACACATATGTAAAGTAGTTATGTGTACGTTTTTATTAAATTTAATTGCGGAAAGTTCTCGCTAAATTTAACTGCATAACATAAAAATTAAAGCTGGCAAAAAATGCAATAATAAGCAACAAAATGGGGAAGCAAACGAGTGGCACAAAAAAAAAAAAAAAAAAAAACTTAAAAAATTTACAAGAGACACCTCGATGATTTATCATAAACTGCGCGTTACGTTACGTCATGCATTACGCGTTGTGTACGACAATAGATACTCGTACTCTTGGATGCGCAAAAACAGCCAAGACGTTCGGGCAATTACCGCATTGCTGGCTGACGCTGAGGGACAACGACAAATGAATCTTAATTTGCGGACAATGAAATGATTTGATGCTTAACAAGTTTAGGTATCTTCAACAACAATAATAATACTTATTATTAATCTCTGAAATTGGTGGAATGTGCGTTACGTGCTGTTCATAATAAATGATTGATTTTCAATTGCAATACTTAGATTTTCAGTCAGCAAATGCGCTAACAACACTAAAAAAGATGCATAATAAGGAAACGTTAACGGATACACAGACACCCAGCTTTGCCAATTACAGCGAACTTGAGCGTGCCGTGCGCGCATCTCTGGAGGAACATGAACAGGGACAGCGACAACGTCTGCAACAGCATGTCAGGTGAGTAGTCCAACCGAAATGTCAGCCTTAATATTTGACTAAACCAACACTCTTCTCTGGTATACAGAACAAAACGCGCCACTAAACGTGTTTGTTACGGCGAGCTTGGCTGTTTCGAAGATTCGGGACCTTTTGCCTATTTGGAAATGTTGCCATCGGCACCGGAGGATATCAATACGAAATTCTCTTTCTATTCGACGCGCAATCGTACCGATCGGCCATTAATGGAGCTGCCATTCCTCAATATGACGGAGGCGTTTCGCAAAATCTCAAAGCGTGAGTCGTGGTCAACAACCGTAACCGATGCGCCGTCAACCGTGGCAGCGGCAGGAACTTCAATGGGCGGCGAACGATCCGCGCCAAATGGCCGCATGTCTACCAGTGCACCGATGCTGACGACACCATCATCACCGCCGGAAAAAAATGCTTATAAGAAGCCCAGCATGACACTTGATCAGCTTGAGGGTTTCGATGAGTTATCGGTGCGTGTGATTGTGCACGGTTTCGGCTCGGCTTGCCGGCACTCGTGGATCTATGAGATTAAAACCGCACTGATGGCAGTGGTAAGTGTTTCCACTCAACTAGATACTAGATACTAGATACGTAGATTTATTTTATTGGCATTCTGCAGGAGGATTGCATTGTTATTTGTGTTAACTGGGAGAACGGTGCCAATTTTCCAAATTATGTACGCGCTGCGGCAAACACGCGTTTGGTGGGCAAGCAGCTGGCCATGCTGTTGCGCAATCTGCAGGAGCATAAGGGTCTCAATCTGACGCGTACGCATATTATTGGTTTCAGTTTGGGTGCACATGTTTCCGGCTTTGCTGGCGCGGAGCTGCCCGGCTTATCGCGTATCACAGGTCTTGATCCGGCTGGACCGCTTTTCGAGGCACAACATCCGAAGGTGCGTCTGGATAACAATGATGCAGATTTTGTCGATGTTATACATTCGAACGGCGAAAATCTTATACTTGGCGGTCTGGGCTCTTGGCAACCGATGGGTCACGTAGATTATTATCCGAATGGTGGCCGCGTGCAGACGGGCTGCTCCAATCTCTTTGTGGGCGCTGTCACCGATTTTATTTGGTGTAAGTTATTGTTTGTTTTGCATTAGGCGCTTGTATTAATGTTCTTTATTTTGTTCATTTGCAGCGGCCCAAGCGGCAGAGGATGATGAGGGTCGTTCCTTGTGTAATCATCGACGTGCATATAAGTTTTTCATTGATTCGGTGGCGCCACGTTGCATGTTTCCAGCGTTTCCGTGTGCCAATTACGATGACTTTTTGAAGGGTAAATGTTTTCCGTGTGCACAGGATGACGAGGATCTGGCCGAGGGTGTACCACGTTGTGGCAATATGGGCTACTATGCAGATCGTTCAACTGGCCGTGGTCAGCTCTATTTGGTTACACGCGATGAGGAGCCCTTCTGTGCGCATCAGTTTCAGTTGCAGATATTTAACTCGTTCAATGATCTACCACTGCGTACCATTGGACGTCTGGAGGCTATACTTGAGGGCGACGGTGGTCTGAACGAAACCTTCGAAATATCAGAGTAAGTGCATAAAAAGTTCGTATATGTCAATTGGTTAATTTCATACGTTTGATACAATTGCAGAAAAGATGATGCCGAATTCTTTGCAGGCGACATTGTTTCCAAAATTATAGTGCCACATCCGGCATTAGGATTTCCCACAACACTAAGTCTGCATTATAAATCGTATGCGGGCTGGTTGTCCAAGGGTTTGCCGCACTGGGACATCGACAAGGTTGTGCTAACCGATAGTTTCGGACGTAGCCATGCACTGTGTAAACCTTCGACGAAACTCAGTTCCGGTAGTCCGGTACGCATGAAACTATTGCCGGGTGATTGTGATTTGGACAATCAGGATGAATATGGTGTATACACAACACCAGCGACTACTGGCAGCGAGGTACCAGACTCCAGTGTACAAGAATCAGCGGGCATAGCAGTTGCTGCCACCGCAGCTGATGGCGTTGAGAGCGCCAAACATCGCAAGGATATCTTTAATCTTGGCACCAGCTTCAAATTGACAGAAAATCAAACATATCCACTTGAGCAAACCGACGAACTACCATGGCAGCCCATACTCGAAGGTAATTCACTTGACAAAGAGATCGGCGAGTCAAGTCGAAGTTTGTCGGCGGACGAGCCATCCGAAATATTTGAACCGATACTGAAAGATCGCCGCTTGGCAGTGAATCGTGGGCGTAATCTGCAAGATTCTAGCACTACAGAAGAGATTGTTGAACCGGTCTTAAAGGCGACCACACCACGCATTAAGCAGGCTAAGGAATTGATGCTCGGCGATGAAGCGCCAAAGGCAAATAAAAACAGCAGCAGCGGCAGCGGCAGCACATTGTCAACACCGCCTACGTTGCTGGCAGCTAAACCAACTGAGATTATACGCATCACACCGATTAATCCGAAGGCCATGGCTCAAGCACCAGCACCAACTACAGCGCAGGACGAACCTTTGACAGTGCAGTTGCTGCCATTCCGACTCGGTGAGCTTTTGCAGCGCGCTGAACGTTATGCACGGGAAACTCTTTTGCCGCTGATTTCAGTGCAAGCGCCGCGTTTCTTCGGTTTCAACGTAACGCCAAACGCCGATGCAGACAATGCTAGCGGCAACGGTAGCGGTGGCGGTGGCGGTGGTGGCGGTAGTGCTGTTACCAATTCCAATAGTCGTAGTGAAATGCGTAAGCCACGCTATATACCACGTTATGAGGAGGTGGCATTCCTTAATACAAACAAAACAAAAAACTCACGAAATCGCAATGAAGCGAATGTTGTCGCCGGCAAGTTGGCTACAGAACGTCAAGATCAGCGCAATCTCTTTAAACTGCTGCGCAGCAATGGCAGACGCTCTGCACATAGGCGATCCAGCAATGTCGCACCGGATGCTGAAACCTCGGCATCTAGTGGTCCCAATGATGTCACCTATTATACAAACGTTCTGCTGTCGGAATCGCGTGCCATGCGCCCCGAAGAGCCCGAATACGAACCGGTCTTCATCGATTTGCCGACTTATAGACCGCCAAAGGCGAGAGCCGTACGACCGTGAGCTTCGTACGATTAAATACATACATACATAAACTGTAAATTAAAACAACACTTTGTGATATTACCAATCTGGCAACTCGGCGAGTGATTTCAACAAGTTTTCATCTATTTTAAGCTAACTACTTACGAACGTTTCAGCATTCCATCGAAAAAATAATGAAATTATTTATTTTTTTGTTTGTTGTTCATGCATTGTGTGTGAGTGTGTGTGTGTGTGAGTGTGTGTGTGTGTGTGTGTGTGTGTACATACATAGAGTGAAAATGTACCGCTTTATGTAAAAAATTAAATACATGCAATACATAAGTACGATATACATACATATGCATACAAACCATACATATACTATGTACATATGTACATATATCGTAGTATATACGAAATTATTTTTTTGTTGGCAGATTCATAAACTTTAAGGAATAGACTGTAAAAAAATTTTAAAAATATATTGTATTGTATTTAAAGTAGTAAGTATGTATTTTAAAAACCAATAAATAAATCTCTATACACTTAAAAATAATGGATCGAAATACTTTTTAAGAATCTGCTTTTTATAAACATGTACTAGTGTGAATAGTGTATTCATTTATCTCAAAGTTTATATTGCCAAAGGTAGGTAAACATACTCATAAAGTACTCGTCACTTAGTTTTAAATTGATTCTTTCTAAAACCCTATGGAGACCGTCTGGGGAAGTGTACTAATCGTTCAGTATTCCCAAGTTGTATGCCATTTAAAATGTGCCTATGCACAAAATTGTACATAATTTTTATATATGTAGTATGTACATTATTTTAGCTATTTTAGTCATTATTTTGTACTGGCCTGGCGGCGCACAGTGGTCCAGAAATCGAAAAAACTGGCCAAAAGTCGAAAAAAATTTTGTTTCGGGGGGTGTTTGGGGTCGCTGATTCCGAATCTGACATCGGTTTTGAGAAAAACAAAATGGCGGATTAAAAATGGCGGGCGGACATTTTTTTTTTTAATTGATTCTTAACATATTTATAATTTAGGGCTATTTGAATTTTATATCAGTTTTGTAAAATGGAATATAGAGATAAGAAAAAAGCAAAGTCCGCTCAGATTTTGCTATGTTTTGTGCTTTCTTGATATTTTTGCGCACGTCCACAAATTTTTGGCTGTTCACAAAAAAAATTTGTAAATTTGTGAAGTTTGCTAGTTTGAGCAAAAATGTGGATAGGACTCCGTATAATTATGACTCGGGTTCGCGAAGTTTGTGGAATACTATTAAAAAGATATCTGGTGTACCGCAGAATTGAAGTCTTTCATCTGTCACATTTGAGGGAGTGCAAATAGGATTGTCAAAAAAGTGTGCCACCTATTTCTGCATACAGTTCGTGCAACACCCTTCTCAGCAGAATAGGTTAAAGTGTAGTCTCAATACGTCACATTAGAAGGAAAAAGGACATGACGATTTGGTAGATTTTACATGTGAGGAGGTTCTGGCTGCTATTGGGAAAGCAAAATCATCCAAGGCACTCGGCCCAGACGACATTTCAATGCTGATGCTGAAGCATCTTGGGCCTATATCGGTAATATACCTCACGCACGTGTTAAACCTATCCATTTCCCAGGTAATTGTCCCTGATGTATGGAAGGTAGCAAGGATTGTACCTCTCTTACAGTGGTAGTGAAGCCGACTCGGCAACCTCTATAGGCCATATCGCTTCTTTCACCTGTAGTGAAAGTTCTCAATGATTATTACTTCCTTCAATGACAGAACACTGCCTTCTGGCAGATCATCAGCACGGTTTTAGGAAAGGTCGTGGTACGACCTCAGCATTAAGCGAAATCACTACTTTTATAGCTGATGGACTTAATAAGCCGAGGCCATGCCAACGTACGGTGATGGTGGCTCTAGACTTGAACAAGGCATTTCGCATACAGTTGATCATACAATCTCGTTCAAGACCTGGACTCCACCTCACTACCCGATAAAACGAAACGTTGGCTATTGAACTATCTTAATGGTAGAAGGCAACAACGTTGAATTTAGGGTGCCTAGGTTGAACTTATCTCAAGTTAAAGATAGGTGTTCCGTAGGGCTGGGTTCTCTCTCTTTTTGTTTAACCTTTATTTGGCAAAGATGCCCCTTCCATCACCCCCCCCCCCCATATAAAACTAGTGACCAGAGCATATTATTGTTCTGTTTTATCCTCGGCTGTGACGTAGTTGATGTGCGAGAATTAACATCTATTTGGACAATTTATTAAATTTTTTCAATGCTCGCAACCTTAAGCTTTCAACTGATAAGTCATCTGCTTCCATCTTCCACTTCCTGGACTAAGGAGGCTATGGAACTAGATGTCTTTGTTGGAGGTTAAGCTATCCCTACTGTACAGTACCCGATAATATTGGGATGCATTTGACCCATTGCTTAGATTCTCGGCTCATCTCACCAAGACAAATAATCGTCTTAAGTCGAGAAACAAAGTGACCTCTTTAGACCTCTGGTCACGACGAGAGTATGTTGCCTTTTTGAGACCTTGACACCTGAGGTTTGCATTTCGGCTTATCTTTCTCTTACATTCAAAAATCGCTTTGCACTATTACATTCATTCATATATAATAAATTTTGTATATGTATATATTTCCTGATGCAGCTCAAACGAAGCTGTTACAAGAACAACAACAACAACACTTTAGCGACCTGCTGCACCTTCCACGCGCGGTCAGGGCTCCTTCACGAACACGACATGCAACTCCCAATTTTTTTAATAAATTAAGATTTTGTGTTTTTTAAAGTTCCTAATACCGTATCGCAGAGTTGCAGTCGCTTCGAACTGTTCAACATGCATCTTAAATAAATAAAAATAACAATTTTTTTTTTTTTTTTTAGTTTTATATACTTTATTTACTCTCAATTACATACATATTTTTTACATTCACATAGTTGAGTCGCAACTCAATATTTTTGACTTTGTTTTTGTTTTTTGGTTTCCTTTTTAATATAATTTATTATTTTAATTTTTAAATTTTTATTTTTATTTTGTTATTTTTTGGTAAAAAAAAAAAAACATTTCATTTCATTTCATTTTTTTTTTTTTTGGTTTGTTTTTTCTTTATAAAGTTGAAGTACATGGTTACACTGGCTACATTGTGCAAAAATCGCGCTGGAGACTTGTAAAGTTTGTTTACCGGATTTCATTTCATTGGGTTTTATTTTTTTTATTTCTAGTTTTTAAGTAGAAAATAAGCGCGATCTTGCTTTCAAAATTGAGACGCAAGTTTTTTTTTTTTTTTACGAATTAATTTTTTTTAGTTTTTAGTTTTTGGTTTTGTTTGAAGTTGAATACGATTTTTGCATATAAAATAGTGAAGAATAATTTCCAATTTGTATTTATCTTCTTCTTTTATCTTCTTCTTAATTTTTAAATGATATTCAATTTGTTTTTTAGTAGGTATTGTTAGAGTCTCAATTTTGACTTGACGACAATCAACTAGTATAGCGGAGCAGCAAGTTGTCGATATATGTAAGTACATAGTTGTATGTACATATGTACATACATATGTATATAGAGTGTCGTATGTATATATGTACATACATATGTATACATATTTTTGTCATATATTTACTATTTACCTCACTCATTGACTGCCGTGTTGTATTTTATAGAACACCGTGTGTGTGTGTGTGTGGGTGTGTGGGTGTGTGTGAATATTCGTTTTATCCTGTATGTACGAGCATGTCTTATCATGATATACAAAGTTTGACTTGAAAATGTTTCTTCTTGCTTGCATGCACGTGCTTGTGTGTTCTTGTAAAATTCCCAAAATAAAACTATATATGTATGTAATGTATGTATGTATGTAATGTATGTATGTATGTATGTATGTACGTATGTATGTATGTATGTATGTATGTATGTAATGTATGTATGTAATGTATGTTATGTCTGTAACGCCAGCGTTACGTTTTCTTTTTTTAAGATTCTTAATTTTTCAAAATAACTTTTTGTTATATATAATTTTTAACTGGTTTTTTTTTCTCCTTTTTTATGTTTTTTTTGTTTTTTTATGATTATTTTTTTTTTTAAATATTAACTGATTTGCATATTGCCTATTGCTTTCCTTGTTTGTCAATGTATGCATGTATGTATGTATGTATGTATGTATGTATGTATGTATGTATGTGTCTCTTCTATACAGTAAGTGTAAAAAGTATATTGCCAAAGGAAAATTTTAATTTACATAGTATGTAAATGTTTTATGCTATAAAAAAAAAAAAAATAAAACAAAAATTAAAAAAACAACAAAAACGTAACATTCGGTAGTAGCAACACTTTACATAATCTATTATTAAATAGTATATACAATATATTAATAAAACAACAATGGATTTTTAAAATTTAAATTAGAAATATGCATTTCAAATAATTATGCACTGGTTAAAATCAGTTAATGTTCCTATAGAGGAACAAGTATATCTGCAATCCGTGTGTAACTACTATGCCTTACAACATACCTCCGGATCGAAATTGACACGGACTTTTGGATTTAAACCGAACCGGTAAACCGAATCGGTTCGGTTCTCCTGCTTAAATTGACTGCCACTGTCATTGACATGCATGTCAAGTTTGAGCGGGATGCGATAATTAGTGTAGTATGTTTACGATGCGAAAAGTTTGTATGACAATTGAGTTTGCTTGAAATTTGTGTTTCCAATGGAATACGTAACGACAATCATTCAAAATGTTACCAAAGTGTTTTGATGACTCTACTCTATCCAGAATGCAAGTATTTGAGTGGCATAAAGCATTCAGTGAGGCACGTGAAATCGTAGAAAACTTGCCTCATGCAAGTCGTCCGTCCATACAACTCTGTTAACGACAAAAATATCGTAAAAGTATTGTAAATTGTGCTCGAAAATCGTCGTGTTGGCATTGGATAGATAACAGAGACACTCAACATCTCTTATGTATAGACTCAACACATTTTGGTTGATGTTTTGTGTAGGAAACGCGTCGCCGCCAGACTCATACCAAAAGACCTGTATTTTTTGCATTTTTTTGCACATTCCAGCTTTTTTTTTTTTTAGTTTTTGGCCAAACATGAAACAAAAGTCATCGCACAGCCACCGTATGGCACCCTGCTAATTCTTGTTTCCGAAACTTAAATATCCGCTCCGGCTTGTAAGTTTGACAGAGTTACTTCAGTCTAAGATACAACGCAGCCAATGACTTTGCGAATTACTTAAAACAAAACATTTGCCATGCTTCGCCCACACTTTAAACCTCATTATGCAGGTTGCTATGTCACCTAGTAATAATAAAAGGCCGTCATGACACAGGTCAACATCATAGTCACGTACTTTAAAAGGGAACTGCAGAAGGTATTGAAACGCCATACAGCTTAAATGATGAAGTCCCAATTTCTAGTGTGCTTTTAAGTACTTCAAAGGCACCTCAGCCACTTACAGCGGATGATATAGAAGTATTAAAAGACTAGGTAGAGTTATTTACCCCATTAGGCACTGTTACTTCTCAGGTATCTGGAAATAACTTTGCTTAAATGCTATCCAAACTAATATGAAAACTTTGGAAGGCTCAGAGATGTGTACATACATATATGATTGATCGCCTAAATTAAATCGGCTTTATCCTTAACACTATTAGATGCTCAATTCAAGAAATAAGGTATTCAAAGCAGCAAAAATGTGGATCAGACAGCAAAATTGCTAGAAACCCGACTATTCGCAATTTGCAAAAACTCCTACCGAGTTTATAGAGCCGGCAACACTAAACGTACAAAGCAATACAAAACAGCAGTTTGTTTTTAGTAAAACGATAGTACTATCGATAGTGTGACGATAGTTTCGACTCTCGTTAATAAAACTATCGATAGTGTTACTATCGATAGTTTTCTAGAACTAGAAAAGTGTATCCATGGGTTTTGCCCGGACAGTCATCAACATACTTCGCAAAGCCGAATACGAATATTCATGGCATGGCCGATTGAAGGTTGTAGTAGCATGTCATAACACATTAAAGAACCAGGCTTGAGAAGAAATATCTGCGCATACTTAACAAAAAAAAAAAAAAAACATATTTAATATTATAAAAAGAAAACTTTGAAAAAAATTAATACCTGCTCTTCCACTTATACGAGGGCTACTATTTATATTTCGGGAACTGGAAAACTAATGTCAAAAGCTAAAATCTGGTAACACCATAATAAAGTTTGAAATTTTTTGGCATAAACGTACTCACAAAGTTTTGATGTACAATTGCTATTTGTTTTGTTTACAGTGAGTTAAAAAAAGCCATTTGGCCAAAAAATGGAAATTTCAAGAGCAGGCTTTCGTTGGATTATTTTTCACAACTTTCAACGTGGATTATCTCAACTAGAATGTGTCAATGAACTCAGTTCTTTGTATGGCGATAAAGCACCATCAAAAACCACAGGCGTATCGCTGGTACAGTGAATTGAATCGTGGTCGTGAAGATCGTTCAAAATCGGTTGTTGTGCCCAAAAACATCGATGCAGTGCGTGAACTGATAATGGCAGATCTTCATGTGACATATCGGTGAAATAGAGGCATCCTTACACATTAGGTCCACTTCAATACATTCAGATTTTGCATGAACACTTAGCTGTAAAAAAAATTTGCTCTCGTTGGATGCCCACGCCATCAATTGTCTCTAATCGGCTCAACGTCGATTGGTGTAGGGAAATGATTAAAAAGCGTTCGACCGTGGTGCTCCAAAAGACGTGTATAAAATCTTGAATACAGGTGACGAATCATATATACGCATATATCGTATGAGCCGGAAACAAAACAGCAATCGACTGTGTGCGTATTGCAAGACGAGCCAAATCCCAGACAAAAAGTTGTTCGTGGAAGAGGCACAGCGAAGCAAATGATCGCCTGTTTCTTCGGCCGAATGGTTCATGTTGGCCACTGTTCCTGTGTGGTACACGGCCATTTGTTTGCCGCAACTCTTCGGAGAAATTCGTAAAACCAACCGCCAAAGACGAATCATGCTCCATCATGACAATGCGATCTCTCACACACACACTCGTCAAACGGTTGCATTTTTGTGCAGTCAGAACATCGAATGAATAATGACTCATCCTTCGTATAGTCCTGATTTTGGCAACCAATGACTTCTTCTTGTTTCCGTGTATCAAGGCTAAACCGCGCGGTCTTAACGATTTACGAGCGCCGAAGAAGCAGTTGAAGCGTTCAAAAACATGTCATGTTTTGCAGGTGTCTCAAGAGGAATGGAAAAACTGCTATGACAAATGGTTTGAACGAATGTAAAAGTGTATGGTTCATCAAGGGGAATATTTTGAAAAAACAATAAAGCCATTTTCATTTAAAAATGTTTGCTATTCTCGAAATATAAATCAATCTTTGTAATATACTTTTTGACACCTACTGTGTACGAATTGTATTATAAAGCGCAGTGGCAACACTTGCTCTATGCAGTTAGATTTCTTCTAATGTTTCATACACGTATTATGCCGTAAGTAGATGGCACTACGCTTTAAAATACAACAAAATTTTGTTCTGTTTTGTTTTTGCTTTTGCTTTCGTTCGTCTTTGTTCTCTCTGCTTTTGTAGAGTTCTCCGTTATTGTTGTTATCGTCGTGATTGTTGTTGTACATTATATAATATTGCATTGCTCGTTTCAATAAATTTATTAAATTTATTATTTTTCTTTTTGGTGTTTACAACAAAAATTAAAAAAAAAATTTATTGACATTTATAAAATTTTTTTTTTTTTTGTAATGTATGTAATAGTAGTATATATGTATGTATGCATGTAGGTAAATCGATTTACTTGCCACAGTCAACATTAATGTTAATGCATACTTGTAGTTGGTGTTGTTGTTGCTGTTTTTGTTGTTGCTATTGTTGATGTTGTTTGAAATAGTATTTATAATTTATAATTTAAGTTAAAGTTAAAGTTTTTTGCTAGTTATTGTTTTATGCATGTACATATGTAGGTATGTAGGTATGTATGTCTGTATGTAGGTATGTATGTATGTATACAGTCGCATTATATTATGTGTTCACAGTTTAAAATTTGAAAACATTTACATACAATGACTAAGAAATATACATAATTTTTTGTAATTTTTTTTAGTTTTTAATGTAAATATGTATTATTTAATTAGTTTTCTCTTTTTTTTTTTGGTTTTTTCTTTTCGTTTACTAATTTCTTATATATACATATACATATTAAATATGTAGATATTTATGTATGTATATATAAATATTAATATTTAAATTGCATGCAACCTGTTTAGTGTTGTTGTTGTTGTTGTTGTTGTCAGTATCTCTTTTTCTTTTCTTTTTCTTAATCTTTTAATGCTAATTGTTTTATGTATTGTATATATCTCTAGGTATATATATATATATGTATATATACATACATACATACATACATACATACATACATACATACATACATACATACATACATACATACATACATACATACATACATACATACATACATACATACATACATACATACATACATACATACATACATACATACATACATACATACATACATACATACATACATACATACATACATACATACATACATACATACATACATACATACATACATACATACATACATACATACATACATACATACATACATACATACATACATACATACATACATACATACATATATATATATATATATATATATATATATATATATATATATATATATATATGTATGTGTATATATATATATATATATATATATATATATATATATATATATATATATATATATATATATATATATATATATATATATATATATATATATATATATATATATATATATATATATATATATATATATATATATATATATATATATATATATATATATATATATATATATATATATATATATATATATATATATATATATATATATATATATATATATATATATATATATATATATACATATATATATATATATATATATATATATATATATATATATATATATATATATATATATATATATATATATATATATATATATATATATATATATATATATATATATATATATGTATAGATATATACATACAATATATAAAACAATTAGCATTAAAATATTAAGAAAAAAAAAGAAAAGAAAAAGAGATACTGACAACAACAACAACAACAACAACACTAAACAGGTTGCATGCAATTTAAATATCAACATCTATATATACATACATAAATATCTACATATTTCACATGTATATGTATATATAAGAAATTAGTAAACGAAAAGAAAAAACCAAAAAAAAAAAGAGAAAACTAATTAAATAATACATATTTACATTAAAAACTAAAAAAAATTACAAAAAATTATGTATATTTCTTAGTCATTGTATGTAAATGTTTTCAAATTTTAAACTGTGAACACATAATATAATGCGAGTATATACATACATACATACCTACATACTTACATATGTACATGCATAAAACAATAACTAGCAAAAAACTTTAACTTTAACTTAAATTATAAATTATAAATACTATTTCAAACAACATCAACAATAGCAACAACAAAAACAGCAACAACAACACCAACTACAAGTATGCATTAACATTAATGTTGACTGTGGCAAGTAAATCGATTTACCTACATGCATACATACATATATACTACTATTACATACATTACAAAAAAAAAAAAAAATTTTATAAATGTCAATAAATTTTTTTTTTAATTTTTGTTGTAAACACCAAAAAGAAAAATAATAAATTTAATAAATTTATTGAAACGAGCAATGCAATATTATATAATGTACAACAACAATAACAACAATAACAACAATAACATAAAACTCTACAAAAGCAGAGAGAACAAAGACAAACAAAAGCAAAAGCAAAAACAAAACAGAACAAAATTTTGTTGTATTTTAAAGCGTAGTGCCATCTCTTACGGCATAATACGTGTATGAAACATTAGAAGAAATCTAACTGCATAGAGCAAGTGTTGCCACTGCGCTTTATAATACAATTCGTACACAGTAGGTGTCAAAAAGTATATTACAAAGATTGATTTATATTTCGAGAATAGCAAACATTTTTAAATGAAAATGGCTTTATTGTTTTTTCAAAATATTCCCCTTGATGAACCATACACTTTTACATTCGTTCAAACCATTTGTCATAGCAGTTTTTCCATTCCTCTTGAGACACCTGCAAAACATGACATGTTTTTGAACGCTTCAACTGCTTCTTCGGCGCTCGTAAATCGTTGACCACGCAGTTTAGCTTTGATACTCGGAAACAGAAGAAGTCATTGGTTGCCAAAATCAGGACTATACGAAGGATGAGTCATTATTCATTCGATGTTCTGACTGCACAAAAATGCAACCGTTTGACGAGTGTGTGTGTGAGAGATCGCATTGTCATGATGGAGCATGATTCGTCTTTGGCGGTTGGTTTTACGAATTTCTCCGAAGAGTTGCGGCAAACAAATGGCCGTGTACCACACAGGAACAGTGGCCAACATGAACCATTCGGCCGAAGAAACAGGCGATCATTTGCTTCGCTGTGCCTCTTCCACGAACAACTTTTGTTGGATTTGGCTCGTCTTGGAATACGCACACAGTCGATTGCTGTTTTGTTTCCGGCTCATACGATATATGCGTATATGATTCGTCACCTGTCAAGATTTTATACACGTCTTTTGAAGCACCACGGTCGAACACTTTTTAATCATTTCCTTACACCAATCGACGTGAGCCTTTTTTTGAGCGATTGATAAATTATGGGGCATCCAACGAGATCAAATTTTTTTTACAGCTAAGTGTTCATGCAAAATCGAATGTATTTAAGTGGAACTAATGTGTAAGGATGCCTCTATTTCACGATATGTCACATGAAGATCTTGCATTATCAGTTCACGCACTGCATCGATGTTTTTGGGCACAACAACCGATTTTGAACGATCTTCACGACCACGATTGAATTCACTGTACCAGCGTTACACTGTGGTTTTTGATGGTGCTTTATCGCCATACAAAGAACTGAGTTCATTGACACATTCTTGTTGAGATAATCCACGTTGAAAGTTGTGAAAAATAATCCAACGAAAACCTTCTCTTGAAATTTCCATTTTTTGGCCAAATGGCTTTTTTTAACTCACTGTAAACAAAACAAATAGCAATTGTACATCAAAACTTTGTGAGTACGTTTATGCCAAAAAATTTCAAACTTTATTATGGTGTTACCAGATTTTAGCTTTTGACATTAGTTTTGCCAGTTCCCGAAATATAAATAGTAGCCCTCGTATAAGTGGAAGAGCAGGTATTAATTTTTTTCAAAGTTTTCTTTTTATAATATTAAATATGTTTTTTTTTTTTGTTAAGTATGCGCAGATATTTCTTCTCAAGCCTGGTTCTTTAATGTGTTATGACATGCTACTACAACCTTCAATCGGCCATGCCATGAATATTCGTATTCGGCTTTGCGAAGTATGTTGATGACTGTCCGGGCAAAACCCATGGATACACTTTTCTAGTTCTGAAAACTATCGATAGTTACACTATCGATAGTTTTATTAACGAGAGTCGAAACTATCGTCACACTATCGATAGTACTATCGTTTTACTAAAAACAAACTGCTGTTTTGTATTGCTTTGTACGTTTAGTGTTGCCGGCTCTATAAACTCGGTAGAAGTTTTTGCAAATTGCGAATAGTCGGGTTTCTAGCAATTTTGCTGTCTGATCCACATTTTTGCTGCTTTGAATACCTTATTTCTTGAATTGAGCATCTAATAGTGTTAAGGATAAAGCCGATTTAATTTAGGCGATCAATCATATATGTATGTACACATCTCTGAGCCTTCCAAAGTTTTCATATTAGTTTGGATAGCATTTAAGCAAAGTTATTTCCAGATACCTGAGAAGTAACAGTGCCTAATGGGGTAAATAACTCTACCTAGTCTTTTAATACTTCTATATCATCCGCTGTAAGTGGCTGAGGTGCCTTTGAAGTACTTAAAAGCACACTAGAAATTGGGACTTCATCATTTAAGCTGTATGGCGTTTCAATACCTTCTGCAGTTCCCTTTTAAAGTACGTGACTATGATGTTAACCTGTGTCATGACGGCCTTTATAGGTATTACTAGGTGACATAACAAACTGCATAAGAAGGTTTAAAGTGAGGCGAAGCATGGCAAATGTTTTGTTTTAAGTAATTCGCAAACTTTAATCATAGATGCTGCGTTGTCTGTTACAACTGAAGTAACTCTGTAAAGAACTTACCACTCCGAGACGCGTTCCCCGGAGCGGATATTTAAGTTTCGGAAACAGAGAAAAGTCACAGGGTGCCAAATCTGGTGAATACGGTGGCTGTGCGATGACTTTTGTTTCATGTTTGGCCAAAAACTCCGTCACAATCGAGCTGGAATGTGCAAAAAAATGCAAAAAATACAGGTCTTTTGGTATGAGTCTGGCGGCGACGCGTTTCCTACACAAAACATCAACCAAAATGTGTTGAGTCTATACATAAGAGATGTTGAGTGTCTCTGTTATCTATCCAATGCCAACACGACGATTTTCGAGCACAATTTACAATACTTTTACGATATTTTTGTCGTTAACAGAGTTGTATGGACGGACGACTTGCATGAGGCAAGTTTTCTACGATTTCACGTGCCTCACTGAATGCTTTATGCCACTCAAATACTTGCGTTCTCGATAGAGTAGAGTCATCAAAACACTTTGGTAACATTTTGAATGATTCCGTTGCCGTTACGTATTCCATTGGAAACACAAAATTTCAAGCAAACTCGTTGTTCCATACAAACTTTTCGCATCGTAAACATACTACACTAATTATCGTATCCCGCTCAAACTTGACATTCATGTCAATGACAGTGGCAGTCAATTTAAGCAGGAGAACCGAACCGATTCGGTTTACCGGTTCGGTTTAAATCCAAAAGTCCGTGTCAATTTCGATCCGGAGGTATGTTGTAAGGCATAGTAGTTACACACGGATTGCAGATATACTTGTTCCTCTATAGGAACATTAACTGATTTTAACCAGTACATAATTATTTGAAATGCATATTTCTAATTTAAATTTTAAAAATCCATTGTTGTTTTATTAATATATTGTATATACTATTTAATAATAGATTATGTAAAGTGTTGCTACTACCGAATGTTACGTTTTTGTTGTTTTTTTAATTTTTGTTTTATTTTTTTTTTTTTTATAGCATAAAACATTTACATACTATGTAAATTAAAATTTTCCTTTGGCAATATACTTTTTACACTTACTGTATAGAAGAGACACATACATACATACATACATACATACATACATACATACATACATGCATACATTGACAAACAAGGAAAGCAATAGGCAATATGCAAATCAGTTAATATTTAAAAAAAAAAATAATCATAAAAAAACAAAAAAAACATAAAAAAGGAGAAAAAAAAACCAGTTAAAAATTATATATAACAAAAAGTTATTTTGAAAAATTAAGAATCTTAAAAAAAGAAAACGTAACGCTGGCGTTACAGACATAACATACATTACATACATACATTACATACATACATACATACATACATACATACGTACATACATACATACATACATACATTACATACATACATACATTACATACATATATAGTTTTATTTTGGGAATTTTACAAGAACACACAAGCACGTGCATGCAAGCAAGAAGAAACATTTTCAAGTCAAACTTTGTATATCATGATAAGACATGCTCGTACATACAGGATAAAACGAATATTCACACACACCCACACACCCACACACACACACACACGGTGTTCTATAAAATACAACACGGCAGTCAATGAGTGAGGTAAATAGTAAATATATGACAAAAATATGTATACATATGTATGTACATATATACATACGACACTCTATATACATATGTATGTACATATGTACATACAACTATGTACTTACATATATCGACAACTACTACTCCGCTATACTAGTTGATTGTCGTCAAGTCAAAATTGAGACTCTAACAATACCTACTAAAAAACAAATTGAATATCATTTAAAAATTAAGAAGAAGATAAAAGAAGAAGATAAATACAAATTGGAAATTATTCTTCACTATTTTATATGCAAAAATCGTATTCAACTTCAAACAAAACCAAAAACTAAAAACTAAAAAAAATTAATTCGTAAAAAAAAAAAAAAACTTGCGTCTCAATTTTGAAAGCAAGATCGCGCTTATTTTCTACTTAAAAACTAGAAATAAAAAAAATAAAACCCAATGAAATGAAATCCGGTAAACAAACTTTACAAGTCTCCAGCGCGATTTTTGCACAATGTAGCCAGTGTAACCATGTACTTCAACTTTATAAAGAAAAAACAAACCAAAAAAAAAAAAAATGAAATGAAATGAAATGTTTTTTTTTTTTTACCAAAAAATAACAAAATAAAAATAAAAATTTAAAAATTAAAATAATAAATTATATTAAAAAGGAAACCAAAAAACAAAAACAAAGTCAAAAATATTGAGTTGCGACTCAACTATGTGAATGTAAAAAATATGTATGTAATTGAGAGTAAATAAAGTATATAAAACTAAAAAAAAAAAAAAAATTGTTATTTTTATTTATTTAAGATGCATGTTGAACAGTTCGAAGCGACTGCAACTCTGCGATACGGTATTAGGAACTTTAAAAAACACAAAATCTTAATTTATTAAAAAAATTGGGAGTTGCATGTCAGTTTGCATAGACCATGACCGCGCGTAGGAAGGTGCAGCAGGTCGCTAAAGTGTTGTTGTTGTTGTTCTTGTAACAGCTTCGTTTGAGCTGCATCAGGAAATATATACATATACAAAATTTATTATATATGAATGAATGTAATAGTGCAAAGCGATTTTTGAATGTAAGAGAAAGATAGACCGAAATGCAAACCTCAGGTGTCAAGGTCTAGGAAAAAGGCAACATACTCTGGTCGTAACCAGAGGTCTAAAGAGGTCACTTTGTTTCTCGACTTAAGACGATTATTTGTCTTGGTGGCATGAGCCGAGAATCTAAGCAATGGGTCAAATGTAGTTCCCAATATTATCGGGTACTGTACAGTAGGAATCCTTAGACCTCCAACAAAGACATCTAGTTCCATCCTCACCTCCTTAGTCCAGGAAGTGAAAATGGAAGCAGATGACTTATGAGTTGAAAGCTTAAGGTTGCGAGCATTGAAAAAATTTAATAAATTGTCCAAATAGATGTTAATTCTCGCACAGATATCAACTACATTCACGCCCGAGGATAAAACAGAACAATCATCTGTATAGGTCACTAGTTTTATATGGGGGGGGGGTGATGAGGAAGGGGCATCTTTGCCAAATAAAGGTTAAACAGAAAAGAAGAGAGAGAACCCCACCCTACGGAACACCTATCTTTAACTTACGATAACCCGACCTCACACCCCTAAATTCAACGTATGCCCTTCTACCATTAAGATAGTTCAATAGCCAACGTTTCGTTTTATCGGGTAGTGAGGTGGAGTCCAGGTCTTGAAACAAGATTGTATGATCAACTGTATCAAATGCCTTGTTCAAGTCTAGAGCCACCATCACCGTACGTTGGCATGGCCTCGGCTTATTAAGTCCATCAGCTATAAAAGTAGTGATTTCGCTTAATGCTGAGGTCGTACCACGACCTTTCCTAAAACCGTGCTGATGATCTGCCAGAAGGCAGTGTTCTGTCATTGAAGGAAGTAATAATGACTCAAGAACTTTCACTACAGGTGAAAGAAGCGATATGGGCCTATAAGAGGTACCAAGATCAGCTTCACTACCAGGTTTTAAGAGAGGTACAATCCTTGCTACCTTCCATACATCAGGGACAATTACCTGGGAAATGGATAGGTTTAACACGTGCGTGAGGTATATTACCGATATAGGCCCAAGATGCTTCAGCATCAGCATTGAAATGTCGTCTGGGCCGAGTGCCTTGGATGATTTTGCTTTCCCAATAGCAGCCAGAACCTCCTCACATGTAAAATCTACCAAATCGTCATGTCCTTTTTTCCTTCTAATGTGACGTATGGATTTACGCTTTAACCTATTCTGCTGAGAAGGGTGTTGCACGAACTGTCTGCAGAAATAGGTGGCACACTTCTTTGACGATCCTTTTTGCACTCCCTCAAATGTGACAGATGAAAGAGCTCTATTCTGCGGTACACCAGATATCTTTTTAATAGTATTCCACAAACTTCGCGAACCCGAGTCATAATTATCAAAGTGCTCTAGCCATTTTGCTCAAACTCACAAACTTCACAAATTTACAAATTTTTTTTGTGAACAGCCAAAAATTTGTGGACGTGCGCAAAAATATAAGAAAGCACAAAAACATAGCAAATCTAACGGGGCTTTTGCTTTTTTCTTATCTCTATATTCCATTTTACAAAACTGATATAAAATTCGAAATCAGCGACCCCAAAAAGCCCTAAATTATAAATATTGTTAAGAATCAATTAAAAAAAAATGTCCGCCCGCCATTTTTAATCCGCCATTTTGTTTTTCTCAAAACCGATGTCAGATTCGGAATCAGCGACCCCAAACACCCCCGAAACAAAATTTTTTTCGACTTTTGGCCAGTTTTTTCGATTTCTGGACCACTGTGCGCCGCCAGGCCAGTACAAAATAATGACTAAAATAGCTAAAATAATGTACATACTACATATATAAAAATTATGTACAATTTTTGTAGTAGGCACATTTTAAATGGCATACCGACTTGGGAATGCTGAACGATTAGCTTCCCAGACAGTCTCCATACTGGGTTTTAGAAAGAATCGATTAAAACTAAGTGACGAGTATACTTTATGGGGTCTGTTACACCTCCTTTTTGGTGTTACAAACTTTGAGATAAAATGAATACACTATTCACACTAGTACATGTTTATAAAAAGCAGATTCTTAAAAAGTATTTCGATCCATTATTTTTAAGTGTATAGAGATTTATTTATTGGTTTTTAAAATACATACTTACTACTTTAAATACAATACAATATATTTTTAAAATTTTTTTACAGTCTATTCCTTAAAGTTTATGAATCTGCCAACAAAAAAATAATTTCGTATATACTACGATATATGTACATATGTACATAGTATATGTATGGTTTGTATGCATATGTATGTATATCGTACTTATGTATTGCATGTATTTAATTTTTTACATAAAGCGGTACATTTTCACTCTATGTATGTACACACACACACACACACACACACACTCACACACACACACACTCACACACAATGCATGAACAACAAACAAAAAAATAAATAATTTCATTATTTTTTCGATGGAATGCTGAAACGTTCGTAAGTAGTTAGCTTAAAATAGATGAAAACTTGTTGAAATCACTCGCCGAGTTGCCAGATTGGTAATATCACAAAGTGTTGTTTTAATTTACAGTTTATGTATGTATGTATTTAATCGTACGAAGCTCACGGTCGTACGGCTCTCGCCTTTGGCGGTCTATAAGTCGGCAAATCGATGAAGACCGGTTCGTATTCGGGCTCTTCGGGGCGCATGGCACGCGATTCCGACAGCAGAACGTTTGTATAATAGGTGACATCATTGGGACCACTAGATGCCGAGGTTTCAGCATCCGGTGCGACATTGCTGGATCGCCTATGTGCAGAGCGTCTGCCATTGCTGCGCAGCAGTTTAAAGAGATTGCGCTGATCTTGACGTTCTGTAGCCAACTTGCCGGCGACAACATTCGCTTCATTGCGATTTCGTGAGTTTTTTGTTTTGTTTGTATTAAGGAATGCCACCTCCTCATAACGTGGTATATAGCGTGGCTTACGCATTTCACTACGACTATTGGAATTGGTAACAGCACTACCGCCACCACCGCCACCGCCACCGCTACCGTTGCCGCTAGCATTGTCTGCATCGGCGTTCGGCGTTACGTTGAAACCGAAGAAACGCGGCGCTTGCACTGAAATCAGCGGCAAAAGAGTTTCCCGTGCATAACGTTCAGCGCGCTGCAAAAGCTCACCGAGTCGGAATGGCAGCAACTGCACTGTCAACGGTTCGTCCTGCGCTGTAGTTGGTGCTGGTTGTTGAGCCATGGCCTTCGGATTAATCGGTGTGATGCGTATAATCTCAGTTGGTTTAGCTGCCAGCAACGTAGGCGGTGTTGACAATGTGCTGCCGCTGCCGCTGCTGCTGTTTTTATTTGCCTTTGGCGCTTCATCGCCGAGCATCAATTCCTTAGCCTGCTTAATGCGTGGTGTGGTCGCCTTTAAGACCGGTTCAACAATCTCTTCTGTAGTGCTAGAATCTTGCAGATTACGCCCACGATTCACTGCCAAGCGGCGATCTTTCAGTATCGGTTCAAATATTTCGGATGGCTCGTCCGCCGACAAACTTCGACTTGACTCGCCGATCTCTTTGTCAAGTGAATTACCTTCGAGTATGGGCTGCCATGGTAGTTCGTCGGTTTGCTCAAGTGGATATGTTTGATTTTCTGTCAATTTGAAGCTGGTGCCAAGATTAAAGATATCCTTGCGATGTTTGGCGCTCTCAACGCCATCAGCTGCGGTGGCAGCAACTGCTATGCCCGCTGATTCTTGTACACTGGAGTCTGGTACCTCGCTGCCAGTAGTCGCTGGTGTTGTGTATACACCATATTCATCCTGATTGTCCAAATCACAATCACCCGGCAATAGTTTCATGCGTACCGGACTACCGGAACTGAGTTTCGTCGAAGGTTTACACAGTGCATGGCTACGTCCGAAACTATCGGTTAGCACAACCTTGTCGATGTCCCAGTGCGGCAAACCCTTGGACAACCAGCCCGCATACGATTTATAATGCAGACTTAGTGTTGTGGGAAATCCTAATGCCGGATGTGGCACTATAATTTTGGAAACAATATCGCCTGCAAAGAATTCGGCATCATCTTTTCTGCAATTGTATCAAACGTATGAAATTAACCAATTGACATATACGAACTTTTTATGCACTTACTCTGATATTTCGAAGGTTTCGTTCAGACCACCGTCGCCCTCAAGTATAGCCTCCAGACGTCCAATGGTACGCAGTGGTAGATCATTGAACGAGTTAAATATCTGCAGCTGAAACTGATGCGCACAGAAGGGCTCCTCATCGCGTGTAACCAAATAGAGCTGACCACGGCCAGTTGAACGATCTGCATAGTAGCCCATATTGCCACAACGTGGTACACCCTCGGCCAGATCCTCGTCATCCTGTGCACACGGAAAACATTTACCCTTCAAAAAGTCATCGTAATTGGCACACGGAAACGCTGGAAACATGCAACGTGGCGCCACCGAATCAATGAAAAACTTATATGCACGTCGATGATTACACAAGGAACGACCCTCATCATCCTCTGCCGCTTGGGCCGCTGCAAATGAACAAAATAAAGAACATTAATACAAGCGCCTAATGCAAAACAAACAATAACTTACACCAAATAAAATCGGTGACAGCGCCCACAAAGAGATTGGAGCAGCCCGTCTGCACGCGGCCACCATTCGGATAATAATCTACGTGACCCATCGGTTGCCAAGAGCCCAGACCGCCAAGTATAAGATTTTCGCCGTTCGAATGTATAACATCGACAAAATCTGCATCATTGTTATCCAGACGCACCTTCGGATGTTGTGCCTCGAAAAGCGGTCCAGCCGGATCAAGACCTGTGATACGCGATAAGCCGGGCAGCTCCGCGCCAGCAAAGCCGGAAACATGTGCACCCAAACTGAAACCAATAATATGCGTACGCGTCAGATTGAGACCCTTATGCTCCTGCAGATTGCGCAACAGCATGGCCAGCTGCTTGCCCACCAAACGCGTATTTGCCGCAGCGCGTACATAATTTGGAAAATTGGCACCGTTCTCCCAGTTAACACAAATAACAATGCAATCCTCCTGCAGAATGCCAATAAAATAAATCTACGTATCTAGTATCTAGTTGAGTAGAAACACTTACCACTGCCATCAGTGCGGTTTTAATCTCATAGATCCACGAGTGCCGGCAAGCCGAGCCGAAACCGTGCACAATCACACGCACCGATAACTCATCGAAACCCTCAAGCTGATCAAGTGTCATGCTGGGCTTCTTATAAGCATTTTTTTCCGGCGGTGATGATGGTGTCGTCAGCATCGGTGCACTGGTAGACATGCGGCCATTTGGCGCGGAACGTTCGCCGCCCATTGAAGTTCCTGCCGCTGCCACGGTTGACGGCGCATCGGTTACGGTTGTTGACCACGACTCACGCTTTGAGATTTTGCGAAACGCCTCCGTCATATTGAGGAATGGCAGCTCCATTAATGGCCGATCGGTACGATTGCGCGTCGAATAGAAAGAGAATTTCGTATTGATATCCTCCGGTGCCGATGGCAGCATTTCCAAATAGGCAAAAGGTCCCGAATCTTCGAAACAGCCAAGCTCGCCGTAACAAACACGTTTAGTGGCGCGTTTTGTTCTGTATACCAGAGAAGAGTGTTGGTTTAGTCAAATATTAAGGCTGACATTTCGGTTGGACTACTCACCTGACATGCTGTTGCAGACGTTGTCGCTGTCCCTGTTCATGTTCCTCCAGAGATGCGCGCACGGCACGCTCAAGTTCGCTGTAATTGGCAAAGCTGGGTGTCTGTGTATCCGTCAACGTTTCCTTATTATGCATCTTTTTTAGTGTTGTTAGCGCATTTGCTGACTGAAAATCTAAGTATTGCAATTGAAAATCAATCATTTATTATGAACAGCACGTAACGCACATTCCACCAATTTCAGAGATTAATAATAAGTATTATTATTGTTGTTGAAGATACCTAAACTTGTTAAGCATCAAATCATTTCATTGTCCGCAAATTAAGATTCATTTGTCGTTGTCCCTCAGCGTCAGCCAGCAATGCGGTAATTGCCGTCTTGACGTCTTGGCTGTTTTTGCGCATCCAAGAGTACGAGTATCTATTGTCGTACACAACGCGTAATGCATGACGTAACGTAACGCGCAGTTTATGATAAATCATCGAGGCGTCTCTTGTAAATTTTTTAAGTTTTTTTTTTTTTTTTTTGTGCCACTCGTTTGCTTCCCCATTTTGTTGCTTATTATTGCATTTTTTGCCAGCTTTAATTTTTATGTTATGCAGTTAAATTTAGCGAGAACTTTCCGCAATTAAATTTAATAAAAACGTACACATAACTACTTTACATATGTGTGCTGTAAACAATTTAAGTATTTAGAAGCTCTTAGTGACCTAGCGCCATATCAAGCTGAGTAATGTCGTGTCGGGTCGTGTCGGGTCGGTTGACAATTCAATTGAGCATATAGTAAAGACTCGAGTTTCTTATAATTTAATATGTATCTCATTTCAAGGAGAAAACATTTCAATTGTTTAATGTGACTACTATAGAGTATCGCATGATTCCAACACACAAACTGAGACCACTTTTGTTTTTCTCTTATATGATGGTTTATAATCATATTTTTTGTCCGGTACCCTTTACATATGTATATACAGCAAGTCAGCAAGTGTGACATAAGCACCCAGCCCGCCAATTTTGCTGTCAATTCGCAGTGTTATCATGACGCGCTATGTAATTTTTTCATAGTAGACCTTGATTTGCCTACAAATTTGCTTTCTACAAACTATATTACAAAATATGCCAAGCAAAACAATTATTGAGGTAAATCAAGACACACTGTAATTTAAGTATGTAAAATAATTGCACCGATCTAAACTATTCTTTACAGAGGATTCCTTTCCTGACATAGCTGAAGCTTGTCCGATTTGGGGGTTGGAATTGATTCTAAAGGATTCATAAGAGATGGCGTAACTAGCACTAAATCGCATCGGGTAAGCCTGTGACTATATTCATTTGAAAGCCTACTTCATAAGCTTCAAATTTCAATATGCACTGAAGTGTAAACAACATATTTTGACTTTTGTTCCAACAAAACGCAATTTGCGGGAAGTTTTGCTTTTGTGCTTTCATTTGAAGAAAAAACAGCTGAAACCCATCGTGCGCTTTGTGAGGCTTATTGGGACTATGCTCCATCGATTTCAACTTGTGAGTACTGGTTTCGTCGGTTTAAAAGTGGTGATTTTGATACGGAGAACCAAAAACGTCCGTGCCAGCCCAAAAAGTTTGAAGATGAAAAATTGGAAGCATTACTCGACGAAGATACGTGTCAAACCCTTCAAGAATTGTCAGAATTATTGGGAGTTGACTGGTCAACAGTTGGCAAACGTCTCAAAGCCATGAGCGAATGATTCAAAGGCAAGGAAATTGGGTGACGAAAGAAGATTTTTCACTTGCGAACAGCTGTTTCAAAGCCATAATCGGAAGAGTTTTTTGCATCGTATTGTTACTGGTGATGAAAAGTGAATCCATTACGACAACCCAAAGCGAAAAAAATCTGGGGACCACCCGGCCATGCATCAACATCGACGGCCAAGCCGAATATTCATGGTGCCAAGCTCATGCTCTGTATTTTGTGGGATCAGAAGAGTGTTGTGTACTAGTATGAGCTGCTGCAACCTAACCAAACCATTACTGTGGAACGTTACCAACAACAATTGATGCAATTGCCGAGCATTGAAGCAAAAACGGCCGAAATATGCCAAAAGACACGACAAGGTGGTTTTTCAACATGACAACGCACGGCCACATGTTTGCAAGATCCGTCAATGAAACGTTGGAGGCGTTGAATTGGTATGTGCTACCCCCTTCCCCCGCCTTATAGCCCAGACATAGCCCCTTCTGACTACCACTTGTTTAGATCGATGAGCCACGCCCTGGCTGAGCAGCGCTTTACTTCTTACGAGGATACCAAATCTGAGTCGATTCGTATATTGCCTCAAAAGACGAGCCGTTCTTCCGACGCGGAATCCATACGCTGCCAAAAAGATGGGAAAATGTTGTAGCTAACGATGGACAATACTTTGAATAATATACATTGTAGCATTTTTTTTAAATAAACGCTCAAAAATCGAAAAAAAATTCCTTTAAAATTGATTCCAATACCACAATAGCATTAAGAGTCGAATCAATGTAGCAATGTCCGTCTGTCAGTCAGTCTTTCCGTCTCTCCGTCTATATGAACCATAGATGATAGAACCACAAAAAATTAATATTCGCACCCTCATATATCATTTCCTTATCAGACAAAGTAGTTACGATCATTATTCTATCTCAAATAGTTG
>JAWNNQ010000707.1:0-32500 GCA_035044765.1 Leucophenga montana
TCTATTTCTATTTCTATTTCTATTTCTATTTCGATTTCGATCTCCATTTCTATTTCGATTTCGATTTCGATTTCTATTTCTATTTCTATTTCTATTTCGATTTCGATTTCGATTTCGATTTCGATTTCGATTTCGATTTCGATTTCGATTTCGATTTCGATTTCGATTTCGATTTCGATTTCGATTTCGATTTCGATTTCTATTTCGATTCCATTTCGATTTCGATTTCGATTCCATTCCATTTCGATTCCATTTCGATTTCTATTTCTATTTCTATTTCGATTTCGATTTCGATTTCGATTCCGATTCCATTTCGATTTCATTTCATTTCTATTTCGATTTCGATTCCATTCGATTTCGATTTCGATTTCGATTTCGATTTCGATTTCGATTTCGATTTCGATTCCGATTTCGATTTCGATTTCGATTTCGATTCCATTTCGATTCCGATTTCGATTTCGATTTCGATTTCGATTTCGATTCCTATTTCGATTTCGATTCCATTTCTATTTCGATTCCATTTCGATTTCGATTCCATTTCGATTCCATTTCTATTTCGATTTCGATTCCATTTCGATTCCGATTTCCATTTCTATTTCTATTTCTGTTTCTATTTCTGTTTCTATTTCTATTTCTATTTCTATTTCTGTTTCTATTTCTGTTTCTATTTCTGTTTCTATTTCTATTTCTATTTCTATTTCTATTTCTGTTTCTATTTCTATTTCTATTTCGATTTCGATTTCGATTTCGATTTCGATTTCGATTTCGATTTCTATTTCTATTTCGATTTCTATTTCTATTTCTATTTCTATTTCTATTTCTATTTCTATTTCTATTTCTATTTCTATTTCTATTTCTATTTCTATTTCTATTTCTATTTCTATTTCTATTTCTATTTCTATTTCTATTTCTATTTCGATTCCTATTTCTATTTCTATTTCTATTTCTATTTCTATTTCTATTTCTATTTCGATTTCTATTTCTATTTCGATTTCGTTTCTATTTCACTTCGATTTCGATTCCATTTCTGTTTCTATTTCGATTTCGATTTCGATTTCGATTTCGATTTCGATTTCGATTTCGATTTCATTTCGATTTCGATTTCGATTTCGATTCCATTTCGATTTCGATTTCGATTTCGATTTCGATTTCGATTTCGATTTCGATTTCGATTCCATTTCGATTTCGATTTCGATTTCGATTTCGATTTCGATTTCGATTTCGATTTCGATTTCCATTTCTATTTCGATTTCGATTTCGATTCCATTTCGATTTCGATTTCGATTTCGATTTCGATTTCGATTTCGATTTCGATTTCATATACAAAAAAACGGATAAACCATATACGCAAAAAAAAAAAAAAAAAAAAAAAAAAAAAAAAAAAAAAAAAAAAAAAAAAAAAAAAAAAAAAAAAAAAAAACCTTCCATTTCGATTTCGATTTCGATTTCCATTCCATTTCCATATAAACCCATATACCATATGCCGCGAATAGCCCATATACCATATAGCATATGCCGTTCCATATACAAAAAAAAAAAAAAAAAAAAAAAAAAAAAAAAAAAAAAAAAAAAAAAAAAAAAAAAAAAAAAAAAAAAAAAAAAAAAAAAAAAAAAAAAAAAAAAAAAAAAAAAAAAAAAAAAAAAAAAAAAAAAAAAAAAAAAAAAAAAAAAAAAAAAAAAAAAAAAAAAAAAAAAAAAAAAAAAAAAAAAAAAAAAAAAAAAAAAAAAAAAAAAAAAAAAAAAAAAAAAAAAAAACCCATATACGCGTTACCTTTGATTTCGATTTCGATTCCATTCCATTTCTATTTCGATTCCGATTTCGATTTCGATTTCGATTCCATTTCTATTTCTATTTCGATTTCTATTTCGATTTCTATTTCGATTCCGATTTCTATTTCGATTTCGTATTTCGATTCCATTTCGATTTCTATTTCGATTTCGATTTCGATTTCGATTTCGATTTCTATTTCTATTTCTATTTCTATTTCTATTTCTATTTCTATTTCTATTTCTATTTCTATTTCTATTTCTATTTCTATTTCTATTTCTATTTCTATTTCTATTTCTATTTCTATTTCTATTTCTATTTCTATTTCTATTTCTATTTCTATTTCTATTTCTATTTCTATTTCTATTTCTATTTCTATTTCTATTCCTATTTCTATTTCTATTTCTATTTCTATTTCTATTTCTATTTCTATTTCTATTTCTATTTCTATTTCTATTTCTATTTCTATTTCTATTTCTATTTCTATTTCTATTTCTATTTCTATTTCTATTTCTATTTCGATTTCTATTTCTATTTCTATTTCTATTTCTATTTCTATTTCTATTTCTATTTCTATTTCTATTTCTATTTCTATTTCTATTTCTATTTCTATTTCTATTTCTATTTCTATTTCTATTTCTATTTCTATTTCGATTCCATTTCTATTTCTATTTCTATTTCTATTTCTATTTCTATTTCTATTTCGATTTCTATTTCGATTTCGATTTCGATTTCGATTTCGATTTCGATTTCTATTTCGATTTCTATTTCTATTTCTATTTCTATTTCTATTTCGATTTCGATTCTATTTCGATTTCGATTTCTATTTCTATTTCTATTCGATCTCGATTTCTATACTGATCTATTTCTATTTCTATTTCTATTTCTATTTCTATTTCGATACATTCTATTTCTATTTCTATTTCTATTTCTATTTCGTTCCATTTCGATTTCGATTTCTATTTCTATTTCTATTTCTATTTCTATTTCTATTTCTATTTCGATTTCTATTCCGATTTCTATTTCGATTTCTATTTCATGATGCCGCTCGAGATCCCATACGCAAAAAAAAAAAAAAAAAAAAAAAAAAAAAAAAAAAAAAAAAAAAAAAAAATATTTCGATTCCATTCTATTTCCATTTGATTCCATTCGATTCCATTTCCATTCCATTCCATTACCATTTCGGATACGCTAGATTCCATTTCGATCTCGATTTCGATTTCCATTTCGATTTCTATTTCGATTTCCACTCCCATTTCGTATTTCGATTCCGATTTCGATTTCGATTTCTATTTCTATTTCTATTTCTATTTCGATTTCTATTTCTATTTCTATTTCTATTTCTATTTCTATTTCTATTTCTATTTCTATTTCTATTTCTATTTCTATTTCTATTTCTATTTCTATTTCTATTTCTATTTCTATTTCTATTTCTATTTCTATTTCTATTTCTATTTCTATTTCTATTTCTATTTCTATTTCTATTTCTATTTCTATTTCTATTTCTATTTCTATTTCTATTTCTATTTCTATTTCTATTTCTATTTCTATTTCTATTTCTATTTCTATTTCTATTTCTATTTCTATTTCTATTTCTATTTCTATTTCTATTTCGATTTCTATTTCGATTTCTATTTCTATTTCTATTTCTATTTCTATTTCTATTTCTATTTCTATTTCGATTTCGATTTCTATTTCTATTTCTATTTCTATTTCTATTTCTATTTCTATTTCTATTTCTATTTCTATTTCTATTTCTATTTCTATTTCTATTTCTATTTCTATTTCTATTTCTATTTCGATTTCGATTCCATTTCTATTTCTATTTCTATTTCTGATTTCGATTTCGATTTCGATTCCATTTCTATTTCTATTTCTATTTCGATTTCGATTTCGATTTCGATTTCGATTTCGATTTCGATTTCGATTTCGATTTCGATTTCGATTTCGATTTCTATTTCGATTTCTATTTCGATTTCGATTTCGATTTCGATTTCGATTTCGATTTCGTATTTCGATTTCGATTTCTATTTCATATTTCGATTATCTATTTCTATTTCTATTTCTATTTCTATTTCATATACATAAATCAATACCAAAAAAAAAAAAAAAAATCTATTTCTATTTCTATTTCTATTTCGATTTCGATTTCTATTTCTATTTCGATTTCTATTTCGATTTCTATTTCGATTTCGATTTCGATTTCTATTTCGATTTCCATTTCTATTTCTATTTCTATTTCTATTTCTATTTCTATTTCTATTTCTATTTCTATTTCTATTTCTATTTCTATTTCTATTTCTATTTCTATTTCTATTTCTATTTCTATTTCTATTTCTATTTCTATTTCTATTTCTATTTCTATTTCTATTTCTATTTCTATTTCTATTTCTATTTCTATTTCTATTTCTATTTCTATTTCTATTTCTATTTCTATTTCTATTTCTATTTCTATTTCTATTTCTATTTCTATTTCTATTTCTATTTCTATTTCTATTTCTATTTCTATTTCTATTTCTATTTCTATTTCTATTTCTATTTCTATTTCTATTTCTATTTCTATTTCTATTTCTATTTCTATTTCTATTTCTATTTCTATTTCTATTTCTATTTCTATTTCTATTTCTATTTCTATTTCTATTTCTATTTCTATTTCTATTTCTATTTCTATTTCTATTTCTATTTCTATTTCTATTTCTATTTCTATTTCTATTTCTATTTCTATTTCTATTTCTATTTCTATTTCTATTTCTATTTCTATTTCTATTTCTATTTCTATTTCTATTTCTATTTCTATTTCTATTTCTATTTCTATTTCTATTTCTATTTCTATTTCTATTTCTATTTCTTTCTAGTAGCTAGCCATGGTCCATCCGTTTCAAATGCGTTGAAACTGGAGATCTTTACCTTATTAGGATGTCTGCTAGTGTTGACGTAATTGTTTTTACACAAAGATGACTTCAACCAATTATTTTGAATTCCGGATTATTCTGTGACATTGATTTTCAGATATCGTATTTGTTTGCTACTTTCTTTCAATTTACATATAATAATTTCTCTCCTAACTCTAGTGCATTTTACTTCTATAGTTTTGCATCTTATGATTTTATACCATCTCCTGTAATTTGCATGTCTAATGTGTTAACATATCCTAAATCTATTAAATTTTCAGTTCTGTCTGGACTTGATAATATTTCTAGTTGTATACGAAAACAATGCGCTAGTTCCATTTGTTTTCCCTTACCTTTTATTTTTAAACTCACTATACAACAATCAAGCTGAATTTCCTACACCATGGCAATAATCTTATATATTGCTATTAATCCAATACACAAGAAAGGCTGTAAGTCTGATATCTCGAATTAGAAGGGCATTGCTAAGTGTCACACAGAAATTGTTTCAAAAAATAAATATTACTGATTAATTGACTTGATTTCAACATTGATTTGTTGAGGCAGATTCTTTTGATCAAATTTTCTTGAATTTTCTTCCATCGTAGAAAGTTCTATAAGAAAGTTCTGCCTTTCTGCCAGACTTATGTCACTTATATTGATTTTAACAATGCTTTTGCTAGACCAGCTTATGGTCCATTATTGGTCCCTCACTCTTTAGCCAAAAAAAAAAATATTTTTTTTTCTCTGTTCTTGCACCATTAAAGCTAAAATTTAAGGATCACAAATCGTCATCGAATGATGTGATTGTTAAAAAAGATTCATTATAATAAAACGGTCACACTATTATAACTAAACCGTTCACAGATAACGTAAGTATTTTTACGATTATTCATTCATGAATTCTTTTGCACACAGCTGTGAAATCGATGAGGCGAACCATCATTTGTAAAGGGTGAAGGTGAACGTGAAGCGTGTCTAAATTTCACCAAAATTGGCAACATATAACAACACACGTAAGAAAAATTCGATCAATCTGAAAAATATTGAGTTACTCAGACTGCCGTAACGGATGAGCGAGATAAGAAGTTGCCGGATACCGGTTGCCGGTTCGTGATCGAATCGGTGTGCGGCGGTTGGTAGATGATAACTCTATTCATGTGCAAATCTATTTTTAAAAAGACACAGGCACGTTGAAATTTTTTTAGCAAAAAATATTTATAAGGTCGTTTGACTGTTTCGAAAGCGGGGGCGTTTTACAAAGCGTTTTAGAATTTGTTGTTGTTGTTTTTGTTGAAATATTTATTATTTGTCATTCGAGCATTTTGCTATATATTTATTGTTGTGCGATACCTTTCTACTCTTTTGTCGTGCTTTAAGTAAATATCGAAAAGAAAGAGAGAAAAAAAATATCTTTGCTTGGAACATACGATTGTAAATAAATAGTTTTGTGATGAAACACACTAGCTGTGCTCGTGGGTCATTGGTGCGTTAGTACAAGTAATAATTTTTGCGTGCGATATACGGTTGGTGGTAACAAAAGTTCGGTTATTTGGCTTGCAAAAGAAACATAAGCATAATTAACTTCTCATGTTCATAATAAGGATTTAAAAACAAAGGAAGACAGCAGTCGGAATTTTTTAACTGATAAAGCGAAAATCCACAGGATAGTGTAGAAAATCTTCGATATAGAATTAAATATATGGAATATATAGGTTTAGTTCCGATCAAACTTTTATGTTTTTCGTTGGAAGGCGAAAGCTACAACCAGCGAGAGAGATTGGATTGCGTCCGTACTCATTGTAGCAGAAGGATGCTGCCATTGTTGCAGAACAATTCTGAGTTCAATATATATATATTGGTTGACTTTTTTAGAAAACGAGGTAGTCATAGAGCAGTGTTCTATTGTGTCCTCATCATCAATGCCTGTCTGGAGTATGTGTGGTCTGTTTTGATACACAAACATATGGAGACCACTTTTGTATCCATTAATTTGGTCCGTCACAAGACAAAGAAGAAATTCACACTTTTTGGTACTAGCATGGATGGATGATTAACACCACCTCTCATTGCAGAACTTATCTGCATGATTGTCTATGCAGTTCACTAGTTCTGCAGTAAGTTAAACAGTACCAAAATTTCATCTGTTGGTTGAAAATTTTTTGGATTTCTACGTTGAACACCATTTTTTCTCTTTTGCTGTGTTTGCTGCTTCATGATGTTTAGAATTGTAGTCGAGTGAATTAAATTGAATAAAATTGATCTGTCACCAATTTTTAAAAACATTTTTAATTATTTTTGCGTTTGAAGGAATTTTCCATAATTTAAATTAAACATACTTTAAAACTCTAGTATTTTCACTTAAGGTTTTTAACAGTTTCATGATATTACAGGGAGTGTTCAACATAGAAACATATTTTTTAAACATAAATTCTTGTAGCTTTCGATAAGAAAACGGAAAGTTTTTAATATGCATACAAAAAAGTTTCTTGGGTTAAAGTTGTACAGTTTTAGCTCTTATTTTGACTTAATTCCTCATTCTCAATCTATAGAACATTGTTAATGAAATTATATTAATAAGGCTAACTATGTTCAACCTACAGTCTCTCGCCTACTGATTGCAATGACTGGCTATGTAAAGAAAGGTATCGAGTCTCGAGCGTCGTCTGTGTCTTTGTTTCCCAGAATGGCCAAGTATCAAAACTCGGATAACGTTTTACTACGATTTGTTATAGTATTTCCTTGTATTCGGCTGCGATTTTCTAAACGGTGTATGATAATTCTGGGGCTGTGAATCTAGCTTTTTTGTCTCTTTGTGCCGGTATTCTTTGTCTAGTATTTTTACAACAAAGTTTTACCCAGGGTGAAATATTTGCCCTATTTAAATTGCTTAAGAAAAGACATAGAGAAGCATGGGCTTCGAACGAAATTCGTGAAATCTATCAAAATGTATCTCAAATTATAATGTAGTATTCATGAGATAGCAATGACATTTAAGCTCTGTTCAGGGGTAATCATTTGTAGGACTAGTTTTGGATTCGCGGCTAGTTAAGCTTTCAGCAGTTTACTGTACTCTTGTTAGCCTCATTGAACTTATATATTTTACCACGTCAATAGATTCGTTCGACCGTTAATCAGTTTCAATCAAGTGTGGTCACAGACTCATGTCATTTGAGAGTTGTTTAATTAAACTTCAGATTAATCCAATGTCTGTGTACGATTAAATTATCATTTTATTACTGGGGTTTCAATCGATCGCTGTGATTTACTACAACATGCCGTAGTGTATGTAGATATGTTCGAAAATTTCCATATGAAGTTCAGTTCCAAATCAATTTTAAATTGTGTGTGTGTTTTTTTTCGAATTGTAAACCGCATCGTTTGTTGAAATGACGGTAGTGACGCTACACGATGTATCTGACTCACGAAGAAATTCTTTTCGCATGCGAACTGCGAATTTCGTGTGATTTTCACACAAGCACGGCACGTGATAGTCCAAAGTTCGGTACGGAAATTTCCAACAAATATTTATAATATTTGTTGTTCATTGATCGAGTAAGGGCTTCAAAATGAATGGCGATAGTTAAGCCATAAAGAAAATGTACGATTATACTTGATTATCCGTTGCAATTGTCACCTACTTTAAAAATTATTGGCAATAAACAATAAAGCAAACATTTAATTATTTATTTAAGCGGCATTTAATGGCTGGGAAACGACATCACCACCAAAAAATGGCCAAGCAGTTTCGAGATCGAACAATTAAGTAAGACAGACTTTCCAATGCAGCTCTGGGCGATGATGCTGTCGCTGCTCTTGTTTCCTTAGGCTTTGTAGAACTTATTCAAGTTTGCCGACAACGGCTGCGAAGCGCTGAAGCTGCATGCGAATTTAACTGAGCCAAGGCAGCACATCACATACAGTCCAGTCCAGTCCAGTCCCAATGGAAGCCAACAAAGATCAGTCACTAAGCAACATAAACTTAATTAGCGCTCATTGCAAAAATATTTACGGCAAAACAAAATAACACCCATTAAGGAAAAAAAGGAGCGAAAACGCGTGATGATCACTCGGTAACGCCCCGAAAAAAATAAGAGGCAAAGCTGTAAAGCGGCACAGCTCAGCATAGCACGGCAAGGCGGCAATGCGATGCGATGCGATGAGAAAAGCTAGTGAGATGAGGTGTGGTAAAGGGCAAACAAGACGAAGCGCCAATATAATGCCGAATCGAATGCATAAAGGTCTTCATAAGCAATGACAACAACAAGAGGGTATCACACTTCAACACCAACAGGCGCGCTTGAATTCTGCTGCGGCGAAGGAAAGTGGACAAGTGGCCCAGCGAATCGGCCATCATGTATCAAAATCAACGACGACGACGATGGTGCCGGTGCCGGTGCCGGTGCCGTTGCTGGTGGTGTCTAAGAACGACTCTGATGATGGCGTTGCCAATGCCAAATATGTTACTGAAATGGGCCATAGAGCCGTCGGCAGCAGCAGAACTGCTAATCCGGTTCGGCTGCAATCGCTGAAGTGAAATCAACTCGTTAACTCGTTATCCCAAAAAGAGACTGATCAGACAAGAGGCGTGCAGGCGGACGTGTTGCTGGCGGAGATTAGGTGCCGCTGCCATGGTAAAAATGACGCTAACACTGTTGCGGACGCATTATGTTCGTGCGAGTTGATCTCACCTTCAGCTTTGGTGGCGGCAATGGCAATCAACACCAACATCGACCAAACACCGAACACTGAAGACTAAAAACCCAAAGGCGCATACGCAGAGTCACAGTCACAGTCAGATTCAGATGCAGACATACGACGACGACGATGACGATGACGTCCTTTACCAACCTCATTGGATCGGAGAATAGCTTGGCAGTCAACTCACATTAACTGTATGCCGAGCAATGAAACGAGCAATGCCCGAGGCGAACGAGTTTGCGTTCGATTGCGCCTTCAAACTACCGCGAACTGCCGCAAACCCCATCACTTTGGTCTACCGACAATTGCGGTCGGTCGGTCGGTCGGTCCGTCGAAAGTAGGCGGTTTTGATGATATACCTTGCCCAGCGCCGTGGGCAGACACTGCCAGCCAAGACAAATGGACGGATACACGCTCGGACAGACAGTGTGAAAAAATGCTGAAAGAAGGAAATCAGCCAAACAACATCTTTCTTCTACTACTGCTGCGGCTCCTTCTGCTGCTCCATTCCACGCTTTGGCGTCAACAATGTCTTTGTTTTTGGGTTTAGACCCTTGGCATTTCTTCTTCTTCATCGTTTACTTCTCTCACATATTGAATGCTGTGAATGCCAGGCGCTACACTTCTATACGCTGGACGCTGGACGCGCAGAACTGCTAACTGTTTAAGTTTTGCACATTGAAGCTGTCAAACGCTACCGAACCGCCACCGCCGTTGCAATCGATTTTATGTGGCTTCCGCTCGGCTCGACTCAACGCAACTCAACTCGACGATCGCAATATTGTTGCATTTTTTCCATCGTAAAGGCCACAAAGGATCCATGCATCTGCCCATATTGCGTCGTCCATGTTATTAACTTATTTTCAACCAATAAAATAAGGCAGAGCGCCGAGCAGAAGGACGGAAAGATAGATGGACGGACAGACGGACGATCGTCGGAGTGATCGGAGGTTAACAAAGGCCCAAAGGAGCAGTAAAACGTTCGACGAGTTAAGTTTGACGACTGGAATAACTTTCCCACAGTTATTATTTTCATAGGCCGATCTATACGTGTGGAAGTAATGCGTCGGTGGTGGCGTTGGTGTTCGCTTTGGCGTTCTTCACAGTTCGGTTGGCGCTTGATGATAATGGCGTCGTTGGCTAGTTACCTGTCGTTTTTTTTTACTACTCTTCAACGTTTTATTAACGCCATTTAAAAGTGTCAAATGACACAAAAAAAAAAAAAATAAAAAACTAAGAAAATAAACAACAACAGCAACAAGAACATTAACTTCTGTTGAATCTGAAGGTTTAATACCCTACACACGATGAAATCTTCTTAAACAAAAGAATTAATATATTATAGTAATTGAATAAATTTTATACACCGGCAACCGGTGAAGGTCCTATCAGTAACTTGTCAATTCGTAGACCACGCATTTGAATAGCGAATTAACCCGACGATGCTATAGGAAGTCACCGATCATTGCTTTTCACCAGTCAAAAGACTCTTGTCACTCACTAGTCACAAATAAGTAGGCATTTAAGTTGAAGAGTAACGAGTAGAGAATTTATTTATGTTAATATTTGTATACGATAAATAAAAATTAATGTTGTACGAGTATGCATGCATGTTAGCTATAGACACCCAAACCGTCCAACCGATTGAGCTTAAATTTTTAGGCAAACTTCGGATAGGTCAGGAAAGAGATCCTCATCGCAGTATCACATAGACAGCTTCAAGGATGAGTTGAACTATTAATGCAAATGAATGAGATTCAGTATATACCTACTCACTGAAAAATGGGCGTGGTCAAGCTCACGGTGGAGAAAAAGAAAAAAGGGCGAAGGATACGCTAGAACTGTTTATATAAAAAGCATCGGAAAACATAAGATCAATTGTAAAATGGACAGTGCCAGGGTACCATATAAGATAAAAACCATAGCGGCGTAGGAAAACTCGCCAAGTACTCTAGTTTATCATTAATAAAATATATTTCACTGCAAGGCCGCTTCGAGTTATTCGGTGTTTTATACTGAACGATAAATATCGCTACAAAATGCGGTGCAATGTGTTTGAAATTTTTTGTTGGAGTAAATTGGCGACAGTTTTGTTTTTTGGCCAAAGAAATTATTCATTAATTTAAATAATCATTTGAGTAGTCATATTTAATTTGAGTAGTCATATTATTTTATTTGGGTTATTCTACCCTTTATAGCCACTGAACAGATGTTTTGCAATGTGCATCCAACATACTGATGAGAGCTTGTGCCTAAGTTTGAAACACGTGTAGGTATATACGGCTAAATATTTGTCTGTGTAACAAAAGTTGTTGTTATTATTCCGTCTTTGTATTGAGCATATATGCCAGCTAACATACATAAGTATAGTATATATTTTAAAAAATACCTTTATAAAATGATACCTTCGTACAAACAATCAAATGGATATGGACAGATCGACTCGTTTCGTCAAACTGATGTACTACATATATTGTATATGGGCAAGTTTTATATGTTATCTACGATATCTGCTTTCATGCGTTACGAATATGTGTGAATGGTATAAAAAGGTGTACAAACGGATGATAATAAGCACATAGCTAGTCTGACTTAATCAGTCAATCGATCACTTAATCGTTTCCTCAGTGTTATACACATTCGTTACGACTCGATATATTTTATTCAATAAAAATATTTTTCAGCACATTAATCTGCTGTTGAACTGCTGGACTGGAGTGGACCGTCCTGTCCTGTCGTTTCGGATCAGTTCAGTACTGCTTAGAATGATAAGCGGCGCACGCGGCACAAATGATAAAGTGTCTGTACCTAAATAGAATGTACATACATATCGCATATACTTATTTGTTGTATATGCAAGGTGCAGCCAAGATAAATGTGTGCAGTTGAAATCTTACAGCTTCTTATTTAGCTCGTTCATTCTGTCGGTGGTCGCTGCTACGGGTAACCCGACATATACAGACGTAGCAGAAGGAGCACTCGAGGAGGTCCTGCCGGTTGAGTCACTGACAAATGTGCAGTAATTAATCTTTGCACTAATAGTGATCGTGTCATTGGTGCAAACGCCTGCTTACCCACTTGTTTAAACGTGCTCAACGATCTCAATGCCGATAATACGCATACTATGTATGATATGGATGTCTTTTCTTGGCCATTCGTAGCATAATCTATATCATGTTGAACACAATCGATAGCATTGATCTTGCTACTGACGCGCTGCCAAAAAGGAATCTAGTTACTATATATTGTATCGTATATACGGGTATGTGCATGTGTGTGGCAGCATTTGATTGATCCATGAAAATCGATTGATTGCTGTGCCTTGGTAAAATATATATTTTGTTTTTATTGTCAAAATAGTTACAGCCCACTAACGAGAGTGTGGATCAGCGCGCGACTCAAGTCAAGCACATAATGACATCGTTCAAGGCTGTATTACAAGTATTTGTTGGTATATAAGGGTATACTCGTACTCGTAAAAGCGTAGACCACACAAATAGGCTGTAATTGCTTTGCTCTCAACTGATTTGATCTGGTCCGAATGATTTTCTGCTCGTTTGTTCACTTGCAAATGGTTAACAAAAATCATACATACAAGTATATATGTATATGTATACTCGTACCGGGTGATAATTATGTAGAATGATAGTTCCTTTTTTCAGTTGCACACAGAAACACAGATCACCACCACCACACAATGTGATCTTATATTGTTTTCATTTTCTGACTGACGATTTTATTGTTTTTCCTTTTGTTTTTCAAGTGTACGATTTCACAACATTTAATTCAAGATTTGACAAGGCTGAGAGCTCAAATGAACGAACCAACGAACGATCGAACGGACGAACGAACAGGTTCTCGAATTCCTGACGGCTGATCTGATCCGTTCCGATCCGATCGACTGTGCTGTGCTGTGAAGAATTGCAGCAGGTACACTGCATAATCGCAGAGGATTCCTTCTTGCACATTTGAAATACTTTCAACTGTTATGTACGAGTATCTCCGTGTGCCACGTTTAAGACCTCCCGCACATGTGAATTTACTACGAGTATATATGAGTGTAAAAAGCACTAATGCAACAGAAACAAAAACAAAAATATTCAGCAACGAAATGAAATAAAACATGCCGATTCATAATTCTGCATTTAGTTTAAAGAGCCAGTGAGATAAAAATGCCCAGAAGTAGAGTGAAAACCAAAAAAAAAAAATAAAAAATTAACGTTCCAGCACTGATCCTTCGACTGACTGAGTGAGCGAGCGTTCATACACAATGTCATATGTTAGCAATGTCTATCTGAGCCGATTGAACGAGACGACAAAAGATGAGATAATCAAAATGCGATATGACAAACACACAACACCACAATCAAATCAATGACAATGACAATCAGAATCACAATCACAGCAACATAAGTCGCTCGTTCGTTCGATTGATCGACTCGATTGATTGACTAAGTGATTGAACTGTATGATCATTTGGCTTTATTGGTGCGTTCATTGAGCTACTTAGACTATATAGCCTGTCATAAATAAATAAAAAAAAAGATTTTAAAATATATCGTAATACAAATAAAAGAAGCAACGATTTAATTTCTGTCATAAATTCAAAAACAAAACAAAAAATATCTTTAATTTGTTCAAATTCTGCAATCAGACTGCGATCGATTATGTTGAGAAACAGACAGACAGACGGACGGACAGTCAGACATTGAACCAAATCTGTAGATAATTGAGATCTCAATTTTCGATCTGAACGCTGTCTCGTCGTCTGCGTGTTTTGCAGTTCATTTTACTTCATATGCCAATCCCATGGTGTTGGTATGGTCAGACGAGTGGATGGACGATCGAGAACATTCAATCGGTAGTTGAATGTGTTTCTCATGACAGATTGTGAGGTATGTGAGTATTAAATTTATTATTATTATTATTCGTGTTGTATTCTTGTTGTTCTCGTTATGTTATGGTCACTCATTTTCAGTGTATATACAAGTATATATGTAAGTATTATTTAATTGCAATGCAATTCAATCAGTCGCATTGCTCCAGCATGTTTGTATCAAATGTCCTGCCAGGTCATCTACCGCAGTTACAAACAATATCCTCGTTCTCTCTTCGTTTTGTGCGTTCTGTAAGATAAGTACGCATGTGAATCCTTCATATCATGTAAGTATTATATTGGGCAATAAGAAATATCATCCAGAGATTCTTACACTCTTCACATATAGTCATTATTATTATAATTATTTTAAAACGAAGTTTGTAACAACAAAAAGAAGGCGTCAATGTAGGTCATATATTGTGTATTATTATTATTATTATTATTTTTTTTTTTTTTTGATAGTAGGCAGGCAAAAAGATAGAAACCTTCGAGCTCGTAATATACTCTTACGAGCACCTACGTACTAAACTTACCCCCCACACACTTCTTTATCTGCTCGCGGAACTACTGTTTAGTATTACTTTACGAGGACGGATTGCACTTAGCCAGTCATATTTTGGTCTTCCGTATTCACATTTTCTGAAGTTGTTTTGCGTCATGTTTTATATTTATCTTGAACTATTTGGATCCAGTTTCTATCTGGTTTTGTCACAAATTATTTTATATTCGTCACTTCTGGGGGTCTTGCGTTTTATCGTTTTATCGTGGATCGATTTATCGTTTTATGAGCATCTTGGATACAGTTTTGAGCTGTAGTGACCGTATCGATGTAATTATTTTATAGAGCTACCGTGCATAGTAATAAACCTGCTTTATATGAAACTTTAACTGTCCAAGCTTCTTTCTGTCAGGAATTATTTTGTGGATCCATTTGCATTGTGTGGAAATGTTCCATCTATTTAGCCAAGCTATCATTGAGAATGATCTTTCCAGTTCCAATGCAAACTGGTTTGTATGCTGTTTTTTAGTGTATTTCTTCCTGTTACGTCTCATTAGAACAATACAAAATATAAAAACATGTAGCAACTCGGTATGCTAAATTTTTATACTTATCCATATGGTAAAAGAGTGAGGCTTGGGAGACCCTATAAAGTATATATATTCTTGAGCAGTATCGAAAGACGAGTCTATATAAATGTTTTGTGTTTTGTTGTTAATTAAGCCAACAAATGCCAAAGCTGCTGTATCTTACGTTAATCCTAACAAAAGAAAATGTTACAATTGTAACACTTTCAACATTACTTGCTCATTACTTACTTCCGCTCACATCTCCTCTGATATATAATGTACACTGTTGGCCAACAACTCCTCAGTTGTTGTTTAGTTTTTCACTATTTACATAGTTGGTATTTATTTTTTCTGGTAAATTCAACTACTTTTTTTATTGTTGAAATAACAATTTGCATTACAAATTAAGGGCGTTGTTCGTCAACTATATAAACTTGTAGAACCAACAATGGTCTTTCTCTTTCTATGTATGGCCAGATCGAACTACTGTAGTGTTCCATCTAAAGTTCCCCCATTTTTAAGTTTTTCCATACAATTTTTTTGTTTTAGTTCTTAATTATGCTAGAAATGGCAAATATTTCTTTACAAAATATTCCATATAGGGGTGCCTCCATTTTTGAGTTTTTGTATGAAAATTTTTTGTTTTTATTATTAATTAATTCTAATTTTTTATCAATTCTAATAAAATATATCGCATATGTCCAAATCGGACCACTAAAAAATATAATCTATGGTTCATATAAGAAACCTTAAGCAAGGTACAGGATATCTCAAAGTCCAGGACGCACAACTGCAGCGTTCTTTCTTATTTACTTACGATAATTGTTTCCTAATGTTATTAATGCTCGTTTGGAATTCAAATTTATTTTAGTCTGACTTACGCAATGTTCTGTGCATGTAGACTTAAGTCAATTTTATACTGGATCATTTGTTTGAATTGCTCGATGGATCAGTCGATGGTTTCGCGAGTGCTTGCATAGTTGTGGAGTATAATTATGGACATGTCAGCTGTTTTGGTCAATTGTTTTTTGTTTTATTTGCATTTCATTTGTTTTGATTTGGTTTTCCTCAATTGGTTTTGTAACAGAATAGCAAGCAACAAGCGATCGAGCGACCGAGCCATCGAGATACAATTGCCGGCAACGATCTGTTGCTGGTGCTGCTACTTCAAGCTACAACAAATTGATAACCGACGATATCACCTGAAACGCAATTCGATGGAAAATTAATATAATTATTGTTGCATGAACCGGATTTATGCGAGCAATTGTCGTTGTAGCAGTAGCAGCCGCAGCAGCCACAGTGACTGCCAATTGAATGTTTGTACAAACATATACTACGAGTATACACCCGTACGGACGGACATGCAACCAGAAACAACAAATAAACAATCAAAGAAACTATGAAAACCTATAATTAATGCCACAAACGCAAATATTAAGCGACATGCGGCAGTAGCAACAGTTGCTATTGCTGCTGCCACTTTGAGTCACGATACTCATATAATCTGATCTATGGACAATCACACAAAACAAGTGCAAATTCTGCGGACGATGCGTCCTAGTATCGATCAAGCTATGATCGTATCGGTCAGTACAATTGTTGCGTAAACATATATGTACACAGAAAAAAACAAAAACCGATATCGTGTAATAAATCTAAAAACTTTTCTAGCCATCAGTACATTTAACTATGTTTGACTACAAAAAAGTGTAGTGCCTATTTAGCTTAGTGATGTTCACTAGGTCTTGTAATAATGCAAAAGTGCACAAACGGCGTCATGAGTACATTTGTGCAATATATAGCGGTCCAACTGTGCAAAATCAGCTGTTTAACACTTTCGTTTGATGGTTTGTTTGTTTGTTTGTATCGAACTGTTATTACTTTTTCTATTTTTTGAATTATCAGCTATTCAGCCTCAGTGTTACCACAAAAACTACAAAATACACAAAAAAAAAAAAATACAAAATTCACGCTGTCACTTGTTAAATTTTCGTAATGTTTTCCAGCACTGTTTTTGTACCGATGCAAATATGCAAACGTGTGTGTCGAAAGTTTAGCGGGAATTATTCTTGTTTATGCAACTATTTTCTTGCACTTTTGTGAATACAACGCCCTTTGATATATATGTGAAATAGCCATCTAAATTTCAAGTTGACAATAATAGGGGCTAATCCAAAAAGTGGGCTTAGCATGTCCATATGAATACTTCAATTGACTGCATTAAGATGTTTAATAGTTTAAGGCGGATATTTTTAAAACTGATCCCAAAAAAAGAAAAGAAGATCAAAAAAGAAATGAGCAACTACAATATGGACAAACGGACAGACAGGTGTACATGGCTAGATCAACTTGTCTCGATGAGCAGTTCAAAAATATAAATACTTTATGGAGTATCCATAAATGCATTGAAAAGTCCATGACAAAAATATAATATTGTACTATTCATACTAACAAAAGATGGGTGTCTGGTTTTTTACTATAAAAGGTGGATCACATTCATTAAATTATACTGAGTAAATTTTTACGTTGCTGTTAACTGCAATAAATAAGATTCACAGAAAAAGCAAAATCAGAAAAGGGCTACCCTAAACAGTGTCAATATAGATACTCTATTTGAGTGCATTACAAAAACCGGTAGACAATTTGTTTTGCAAAAGCAAAAATTTGAAAATAAATATAGCAAAAACGCTTCAAAAAAAGGAAATGTTTAAATATGATTTTCGTATTTAGTGAACCAAAATGCATAGGATAGTGGGATATGGTGAGCATATAATTTTTATCGATTTTGTAAACTGGTGTTATCTGTGAAATATTTGCCGGTAATACCAAATATTTGAGTGCAATTTTAAAGATTTGTTTTTTTTTTGCAGACAAAATAAAATTGGGTCGTCCTTTTTTTATGGGATTTTAATTAATTTCTATATATTTTGATCGCTTTTAATGGTTATTTTCGACTGAGTTATAATATATTAATGAGTTAGTATATCCAAATCAACGAATGAATTTCTAGGAAAAAGTACTATATTCATAGTGATGGAAAATATGTACACAAATCTCGTTATATCAGACAAAAAAATCGATATTCGATATAATAGGTTGTAAAAATATCCCACCGATATTATCGTATCGATATAGCGATACATATATTTCGTTTATACGTTGGGGATTTTCATGAAAACATTTTATGTTAAGTCGAAAAAATTTCCGTATAAACGCTTTTTCATGAAGTTCTCTCAATTTTATGATATTCTCTCGTCGTTGCCACATTGTAATGTTCTTGTTGCGAAATGAAATGTCAGTCTGTTTAGCACAAAATTTAAATTCAAGGTTGGTTTCCTTCATTTTTAGTTTCCATGTACTGAAACAACGAAACAGAGGTATATTGTCCTATTTAGTCCTTTTCTGCGCTTTATATGAGCATTAAATATTTATTTACATTTTATTTTTAACATTTTTGGTATGTACTTTTGCTGATATGTATTGCCACCTCGCTTCTCACATCTGGCTGCGGTGGCAACTTTCATGTCATTTCATGAGATTGTAAACATCGCATTTCATGAAATGTAATTTCAAGAAATGTATCGTATAAACTAGATAATAGTTTGTTAATAATAACGTGCTTCAATTTTTACGGATTGCAATCATTTATGCAACGTTTTCGTTTATATTAAACACAAATTTTTTTCCACTGTAGCAATACATGCGTGCACAGATGCAGATACTTGCTAATACTTATTGTAGATATAACAACTTGCGGATGCAAGTTCGCCGCGTAATAGATTGATATATAGATGCATAAAAGTTCAATATTAATATTTATTTGTGTATAAAATTACTGCTTGCAAGTTAAATACACTTTTAAGGGACAGATTGGCGAGTTAATTTGGGCAGAGAAGGAAAGAGATGTTAGAAGATATTAAACTTCCGCATACTTACGACACATGACATCAACTGACACCAATGTTCGAAACATTCTGATGATTTGTCTGTTCGTTCGTTCGTCCGTCCGTCCGTCCGTTCTTTCATATATCCGTACATATGTACATACTTGAATATATCCGTTGTATTTTATTTTTCAATGCAATTTCGGTAACTCGCCTAAATTAGTGTTCGCATAATTGAGTTATTTGAATCAAAATATTGAGATACTTTTACAGATTTCGACTGCTTGTTAGCATTGTAATTATTGCAATTATATACGTTGAATTATATACTGCTCCACTTTGGCCAATCACTTTGACATGGTCTACAATGGGGTTTTTTTTTTTTTGTATGCGTGTGCATGATCCAAAAGACTTGACTCGAAATTTGCCATTAATAAAGGTGGCGTAACATTAAAGTTGCTATGCGAACAATTGAATGCCAATAGAAGTTTATTAATTGAGAGCTTTTAGAAATGCAATGCAAATTTTTAAATTCTTAGTTCGAAACAAAAGTGTTAAATATCAAAAACAAAAAAAAAAAAAAAATCCTATGTGCTTTAAAGTATCTACATAACTACACAAGTGAGCCCATGCATTTATACCATATTTGAGAAAGGAAACGAATTGGAAGGCGAAAAAAGTAAAAAAAAAAAATAAACAAAAAAAAAAAATGATAAAAATGAAAAACGAAAAATGACAGAAGCGTAAGAAAACTTGAATTTTTACTGTATACGTAAATCGTGACTTACCAGCATCCGATAAAACTTTATAACAAAACGTATAAGAGAAAAATTTACCCACCAGCAGGATATTTAAGATCGCCCCGAAAGACTACGAATGCAGCAGCGAAGACAAGTAAGAGTGCGAGAGTCGCAATGCTCGAATATATGATACCCTGCATATTTCTAGTAGGAGGGCTTCAGACGAGTATGCATATATTAAAAATTTAAGTTAGAGAAATTCTTGACATTGAATATTTAAAAACTTTGACCATCTAAACGCATCAAAATGATGAAGCCTTAGTCTAAATGTTAAATTGTTTGAAATATCTAAAAATTGTTTGAAATATCTAAAGTGTGTTGGAGCTCTTAGATTTAGTTTTCAAATAAAATTTTATATAGATTCTTTAATCCATTTCTTTCGATAGCAAAAAATAGCGAAACACACCAACACTTTACACCAACTTTATATCTGTCAAAAAACAAACTAAAAATGCAAAATGGCTGATCATGTCACCCTTTTGTTTTTGGGAACATGTGTACCAACAAAAAAAAAATTGAAGTCACCTATTTTTCTACACACCCCGTAAAATTTGTATTTGTTTGTCAATTTCAAATCATGCATCTCAAAATATACTTACTTCAACTTTTTTGATTGAGCTGAAATTTGACTTGCACTTTAGTCCACATAGTCCATACGTTAGTCCATATATATAGCTAAATTGAAGTAACCTATCCAATAAAGTTTCCAACACCGAAAAGAAACCGAAGATAAGACTTAGTGGGATGGCATTACAGTTCATATTATACAACTTAAGAAAATGCATCTAAACTAAACTTTTCCATTTTTCTATATGCACTCCCAAATTACCAATTTTCGGGATATTGATTTGAAAGTTTGTATGTAGACGTTTTAAAACCAGAATATATAGTAATAATAATTATTATTTCATATACAACCTTTTATCCCATCCACAACCTTCAAAAATTTGCGTTTTGTGCCAAAAATATGCAGAGATGATTTTCTAATAATATTTGGCTATTGTTTGTGCAGAGTAGCTCAGAAATCTTACTGAATAAAAATGTTTCTGTTGGGTAAATGGTTGTTAAAAATTGCAAAGGACGCCAAATTGAGTGTGGAAATCCTGCTTCTGATTAACGCCATACATTGAGATTTTGTCCCTGTAAATTTTAGGAAACAAAAAAGCAATTGAAGAGGAGTTTCCACTGATGCTGCGCATCGGCCACAGTAAACTTACTTTATCTATTTCGACAGGTTCAAATGAAAATTAATCAACAAACAAATTCAGTTGCGAAGTTTAAATCGCTCCTATACAAAAGTATTTCTATATTACAAATTTTAATTTCTAAATAGAATTTCGGCTGAGAAACTTCCACGTTTGTGGGACTGAATTTCTTTCAACTGGACATCTAGAAGTTCTTCTCATTGTAATTTTGGTGACGCTCTAAGTTTGGTTGATCATTTGCTGATCAACTGTATGCATACTTTAAGGGTGTCCTCCAGCTCCTTCTCTTTTCCACTTTCAAGTACAATATGCTCTACCCTAGTTGAAGGGTATGCAAATTCGAAAATAAATAAAATGAAGGCGATCAGACAAACTTGCAGCAAAGGCGATGTACGGTTGACGTTGACGATGCTGAGGATATGGACGATGGTGAACAAAAGTAAATAGAACGGAGATATATTTCTATATAGAGAGCGCGTGTGTATGTGTGTGTGTTTGTGTGAGAAAGAGACAGTGAGAAAATAAGAAAAGGACAGAGAGCATATGTGAGTGAGATAGACATGTGAGGACAGGACAACAAAATGCCACAAGAGTTTATTAAGCCGATGACTGAAGATGAGCGGAATGTTACTGGTAGGATGGCGGGGAGGCAGGCAGCCAGGCAGCCAGGCAGGCAGGCATTAAAGACGCAGTCCGATTCAAATGGAAGTTCGATTTGGCAACCCAAGCAACGACAACTAAAACAAATTTGCATATTTCATTGAGAAGTTTCATCAAATGGTGAAGAAGGAGGAGAGGATGCTATGCAATGCATGGCGATAGGGACGGGTGGTAGATAGGTGCGGTGATGCAATGGTTCCAATAGGAATTTCAACTGCAATGCAACACTGTGCTGTATGTGTTGCTGTGTGCCCGTGCACTGCGTTGAAGTGAATGTGATGGGATTGGATTGAAGCTGGAGTTGAGTTGAGTTGCACTTCGATGCTAACAGCGCGATTAAAGCAGAAATAACTCATTCACATACGCAAAACGACAGAGTCGAATTGTCGAACGGTACGGAATGGAACGGAAGGTTTAGACAGACAGATGGACAGACATGTGGCGGGATCGTGTATCGCACTAAAGTTGAAATTGGATTTGGCTTTGGCTTTTAGTTGACTGCACTTGAAGGTGGCACTGCCAGCAAGAGTTAAAGTGTGTGGATGGATCAGTGAGAAATTCTAATCTGTGGAATGTCATCGCCCAAGAGAACGAATAAACAGCAGACGACTACGACGACAATGAAACGCAAACTGCTGCCGCTGTTGCTGTTGCTGCAGAACAATGGCTATCCGGAGGGTGTTCCAGCGGCGACAGCGGTTCCATTGATACCATACATTGATGATCGTCGTCACTTCCTTTGGCTTTCACTGTTCCACTCCACCCCCTCCCATTAAACATATAAACACAGCATACTGCAGTGCAATTGTGCGACAATACAATCGCAATTCGAGTAGGCAGCAATCCAAAATGGCGCACCGTTGAGACATTCGTTTGGTATGCAAATCAGCTTTGACCGTCGTTGTCGACAGCACTGCTAAGCACGATCAATTGGTACAATAGGGGGCGCTTTCGGACGCACGCAGCCAGCGATGTGGAACTAATGCGGGCGGACACTAAGCCACGTGTGAAATTCAATCGTCTTGGCCGTTCGTCGGTCATCATCGTCATCGTCATCGTCTACCGTCGCCCGTCTGTCGTTGATGGCTCACCTTCGCCTGGACGCCTCGTTAGCTGGTTTATCCCGACAGCCATCGTCCCTCGATCAACGTCCATCGTCATCGTCCAGTCATGCTTACTGTGCCTTCTGTTCGTATCTCAAGATGGTGTGTGAGGTCTCGATCTCTCTCAGTTCAGTTGTCCGGCCGTCCGTCCGTCTCTTGGTTTGTCTCGGTTTCAGATTCAGCTTTGCATTCGCGTATTGGTTTCATTTTGGGTTGGATTTGTGTTTCGCCAGTTCGTTATTATTTTACTCTTTTTTATCTTGCGGTGTGTAAACAGTTGATGTTAACAGGATGATGTCGCGTATTAAGTGCACACACGCACACAAACACACACACACACTTCTAAAAATATTAAATAAAATAATTTAAAAAAAAAAATCGTTAAACAAAAGTCTGCTGTATCCAATTGGTTTTCTATATCAGACGTTAAATCAATATGGCGTCAAGCACACAATCTAACAATGTCCTCGTGTCTCTTGATGCGTTAATGATCTTCGGTTAGCTTCGGTAGGGCTGCAAATGGGTTCTATACACCGAAATCGGCAGCAATAGTTCAAAGTGCATACATTATATATCATATAATTATAAGTGAAAACATAGTTATTAGACATAATTCTATATTCAGTAAAAAAAAAAATTATAGTTTAAAAAAACTAAAAAAACACGCTTAAATAGTAATGTGAAATAAAAAGTAAAAAAAATAATGTTGAATAAGTTTAAAATGAGAATTAACTGATTGATAGAAAATTAACTTTAACATAAAAAAAGCGTGGGGTGTTCATGGTAATTTTCTAATAGTAAGCATTGATATTCCTTGTTATTTGCTTTCTACAAACTAAATTACAAAGTAGAATAAGCAAATATGACGGAACAATTATTGAGAGGAAATAAATGCAACTAACTAATCTAAGTAAATGAAAAATTTGTGCGCACATATCATAACCACCGATCGCAACCATCTTTCACAATATCCATTCCCTGACCTATCTAAAGTATGTATAAAAATTTGAGCTTAATCAGTTGGACGGTTTGAGTGGCTATAGCTAACAAACTGTCATAGGATAAGACTTTATTCAGCAGCAATTATTTGGTATAACCACCGATTTAATTAGAGCACAAAATTAACAAAATTGCATTTCAACTTGCATGTTTTTCTTTATAGGTATTTAATATTGTTCCGCTATCTTTTTTAAAAGTTAACAGACCAAGCTTTTTCTGTTATACAGACTCGAGCACAAAGTTTTCACTTTTTTAACTTGGTTTGGTAACTTCACTGGAGTTTGATATTGGACCATAATTAAGTTGTCCAGTATTTTTGGTGTGCCACGCTTTATACAAAATCTCTACGCTTCATATTAACTCGATATTAGTTATAATAATGAAATAATCCATATAAAATTAAATAGTTAGCGGTTCTGTTTATAAGAGTGCTACCCACAAAAAAGTGGGCATGGCATGACATCATGAATACTCTATATGATTGCAACAAAAATTACCTGGTTTCAGCTGAATATACAAAAAACACCGACGAACTTGATTAAATCGACTCAGCTCGACATATATGTAGGTATAGCTATTTTATGGGGCTTACGATTCTTAATTTAATGCATGACAAACTTTCAGAAGGATGGAATGCTATTTGGGCTCCCGTTTTTCAGTACGAACACGTATGCTCTTACTTTGTAGTTACTTTTGGACACCCTGATTGAAGCAGTGCTGAATGCTACCGCTAATTCAGTTCCGACTGCTAATTACCTGCGTCATAAGACTCGCAACGGTCTTGGATAGACCTCACTGACCATCTTATCGATTACGAATTGATAAATCCATAAGGCTGGATCAAAAAGAACAGAATTAGTTTTAAGGCTTCGCTAACGATGTCAAATCTATGCTGATGTACGGCACGAGAAAAATATGCACACCTTCATGAATCGCTATCTTCACCAAATTTGGAACTTTTTTTTTTTTTGTGGCAGAACACAACCATGACAGAGTAGTTGTACGTCATACACAACTTAATTAAATGATCAAACTAGCATATAATATTGAATGAACTAGAAGAACTCAATGAGCAGTGAACTAAATGAACTGAACTTACATCGTTGAGAAATTTAGTACTGAACATGTTCTTCGACTTAAACTAGAATGACCCAACTACACTACGCTATATACTGCTACTAAATGATCCACGAATGTATTTCGTTCAAGTTAGACAAACTAAATATAGTCTTCTACGCACTATGTATATGTATAGTATAAAGCGTATAATAAGAGCACGTAGATACGCAAATGCAAAATCAAATGTAAGCTAAAACTAAGCTTTAAAATAAACTCTGGAATGGTTAAGTGAATGGGGACAAACCGAAAACAAACTGCGACAAGAAAACATGAATAAGCAGCAGATCAAAAGGGCACAAGACAAGATAAGCAGATACTTTTCTATGCTGCCGAAAACGTTGAGATGTATCTACCACAAAAAATATTTTTTTTTTAAATAAAGACGAAAGGTACAATGACAAACAAAGCGAAGCTGAGAAGAAGCCGCCGTCGTTTTCAACACCACCAAAAACAACCACAACAACAACAACAATTCCACGATCGCGCATTTAATTGGACCACAGAGGATGCCCGCCGCTGCTTCTGCTGCTGCTGTGGCTGCTGGTTGTTCTGTGCCTTGTATACCTTTACGGCAACGTAACATAACGTAACGTAAGATGATGTTTTATTAACCGCAAGCGACGCCATCATCAACCCGAACAGAAAAGAACATAACAGTGCGGAGCAGAAAAGAAGTAGGGAGCAGAACAGAGTCCGGTCCAGTCCAGTCCGTATTAGTCGCCGCCGCTGCCGACACCGTTGCTAATAATTTGTAACGCGCCAGCAGTGGCATACTACTCCGCGGATCCTTGTCTGTTCCGTGCGCCTGACCGCAGCTCAAAACCACTGTTGTCTTGTAGTTGTCCGTCTGTCTGTCTGTCTGTCTGTCTGCGTGTCTGTGTTATGTTGCTGTTAAACGTGTTGTTGCCAAATTGTGAACAAGATTCATTCATGTTTCAACACATTCAATGAGCAACACGTTCTGAGCAACACTCACTGCCGTAGGACAGGACAGCAAGCGGGCCGAAGGACATGAATGATGTCGCTGCTGCTGTTCCGAAATTCGGCATTTTAATGTGTTTTTATACTCTTTAAACATACTGGTAATTTGTAAAGGGTATTAACAGTTGCTCGGACAGTTGGTAACGTCTTGTCGAAGGCATCGAAAACCTTACAAAGTGTGAACACCTCCAGCTAAAACTTAGTACAGAGATTAATTGCAAGCAAATAGTATATTCAAAACTAGCGCTATGAAGTTTTGCTTCCATTCAAATTCACCGTCCACTTTCAAGTCTTTATTATTTCTTAAGTTTTTAATTGCTATTTAGATACAGATAATTCTTATAATTTCGGAAAATTTAAAATTTGGCATGGTCTATTATTACATACAGTACAGATGAACTTGTATTTATTTACCTATAAGGTAAACTGTATGGTAAAAAATTTAACTCCATATTGTGTAGCTACATTCAGTTATATAATGTTGTCACATAAATCGACCAACAAAAATATAATTATTTATTTATGCTTATTTATGAGAAATTCCAAGTTATGTATCGGGTTAAGAACTTCCTAACTAAAAAATGGAATAAAACGAAAAATATTGAACAAAAATTCAATCGGAAAGCTTTATTTGACGGATAGTTTTATGCCATTTGACATTTAAACAAGAGATAACAATAGCTGCTACAATGCTTCAAAGTCATTCTAAGTTTTGGGATCGTTGCTGTAAACAAACAATTTAACATAACCCAAGAGAAAAAAAATTATATATATATATCTAATGGTGTTAAATCACACGATTTTGGTGGCCAATTATACGGGAAACTTCTGGAGATGAACCAGTAACCTAACCTTTGGCGCAATAAATTCATTGTAACGCGAGCGGTTTGGCAAGTTGCGCTTTCGTGTTGAAAATAAAGGTCGTACAAATCGATAAATAAAAAGATATCATGGCGATATCTGCGAAACGGCATAAAACTGATAAATTTTGGTCAGCACCAGCACTGGCTGCTACCTCGTCAAAATATATATTATAGGGAAACAACACTAGGTTTAATGGTAAGAGGTGCGATTTCCAACCACAAATCACATGTGAAGTACAAATTTTAAGGTCTAAAATGAATGCGATGCATTAAAATGGCGCTCTTGGCGGTTTTGAGAAAGTTTGGAAAGTTTGTTACATTTCTCGTTACTTAAATTAAATTTGTTGAGGTTACTTCATTTGACTCCAGTTGAACGGAGTATAACTACCGCCAACCGGAAATACGTTGCATACCAGAATATTCGATATATACAGAAATGAAATAGATATATACAATATATGAATTCCATGCTGTTCTTGTTGTTGTTATTATTATTACTATTGTTGGTTAAACAAAAGTAACACCCGCGCGCTTCACACTCAGCGAAGTAATCGGAAAAGAGGCCCAGGGGTTGTCATTTTATTCATTCGTATCTGTTTGTCTGTCTATCTGACTGTCTGTCTGTCAGTCAGGTCAGTCAGTAAGTATCTCAGTGCTTGTCTGACTACCTTGTTGGTTAGTTGGTACCATTCTTAAGTCCAATCTTATTATGAAATTAAAGAGAACAGACATAGCGGTGAAAGGACAGACACAACGCCAGCAGCCAAAAGGACTCGAAGAGATATTTGTATGAATGACTGAACGAACAAATGAATGAATAAACGATCGAGCGAGTAAAGGAGACAAGTCTGGAATTTTCGAGTTAGCAAGTGAGTGAATGAATGGCGGAGCATAGCCAGGCATGAATGATATGATGATACCAAGGCAGCGCACGCTCCAGCCGCCTGCTCTAACTCGAACTTCATTCTCAACTTCATCCACATGCACATCCGACCCGACCCGACCCGACCCGACCCGAACCGAACCGAATCGAGCCGATGGATCGACAAACCGCGAGCGTTTTCATACAGCACACAGTTCAGCGTTTTATCGCTTATGGGCCAGAGGCAATCAAATGAGCAACGATGGCATCCGTACAGAGCTGATCAGAGCAAACGAGCGAGATCAAATGCGATAGCGCCACGATCCAGCGCGAAGATAATCACCATCGAGGCGGTGGCGGTGGCGGCTGCGGTGGCGTTTGGTTTGTATGGCTTTCATTTTCTGCGCTTAAACGCGTTCCAACTTCAAGACTGGCCTGTCTTGGCATGGCTGTTCTGCTCTGCTGACATTGTTAGCATCTAAAGTGGCCCTATGGTCATAATTCAAAGACTGATCTTAACATTTCGGATGCCGTTGCTCCTTCACCGCGTGGCGCACTTGAGGCAAACGCGCGATTTGCCACTAGCTGCAAACAAGGTTTTTGGGATTGTTTTTTTTTTTTTGGGGATTGGAGACATATTCGTTCGTATTGATTTCGCATTTTGCGTATCTTGTGGATTCATGTTGTTGCTGAGTGTTGTCGACAATTGTCGATGCTCGTTTGACATCGTGTCTTAAATTCTTTAGCACAAATCTTTTATTTTTTTTTGTTTTTTATTTTTTTTTTAGTTGCATTGTTATTTCACTCAAATTCATTTGCTTTATGCTTTTTCGGCAAGAATTCTTTTGTTTGGTGTCAAGTTTAACAAATATTTCAACGGCTTTTTTCATGTTTGTGTCTCGCGCTTTTTTCTATGCCTTGGCTGAGTTGTGTCTGTCCATCAGTTTGAATGTTTGTCTGCAGTTCGATAAATGTACATCGTATATGTAGATATGTATCGATTACCTGCATTCATATTCACAAAAGCATAAATTGAAATATGTACTTATTCCGAGTTTGCTGCATTTGACTGCAATGTAAAATTGTTTTAATAAAATTTAAATCTTTTTCATTTTTTTATATATAAATATGAAAAAAATTAACAATAGCCATGTTGTCGCCAACTTCTTCTCATCAGTTGCATCTGGAGGCTTACGAGTATAATATAAAACGATAATTGTTGTTAACACTTGAGTGGCAAAATGAATTTCGCTTTACTTAAATAGCAGCTGACAATATATATGATAGATATGATATCGGTAATAAATCGGTCACTTCATCGAAAAAATACGTTTCTGGTTCGGGGCGAATGGCAACATTCTTCGAGAATGTTAAGAATGTTGAGAATGTTCACTCTTATGGTAAAATTTACAGGCAACATTCTTTACAGTGTCAGTATTCACTGAAAATGTTGGCCGGTGGAAAGACCCTATAAATGTCATTATCCAAATGCAAAAACCTCTTGACGAAGTAAAATCAAGTGCGAAACAGATACATATTTACTTTAGACTGACACAAATGCATTTTATTTATGATACGAATGCATTTGTGCAAGGCTTGCAAATATTTGAAACACCTTTCCAACAACGCTGCAGTCATATTTGCTCGTCCTCGAGATACCCTGTACCTTGTTTAATAATCATTATATAATTTGAATATGGACTGTATACTATAGTGGTATGATCTGGATCTATGTGAGGATTAGTAACTTAATTAACAACATTTGGCTACAGTAGCCATGTGAACTCGGATCATTTTTTAGATTTTCCACAAAAACCTGCCATTTTGAAAAAGGGTTTCTAAAAGATTCATATACACACAACACATTAACTCATTAAGAATTTATATAGGTGGTCTGATTTTTTTGGCTCGCGATAGCTCCCCTATGAGCCCCAGTACCTCCTGCGGAGTGCTTATATACAACCGCCTATATTTGGCCTGGAGTGGTTCGATTTTAACATTTCCAGACGGTACGTTTCAACATCTTCTGAATGCGTTTCAATCGGACTTATCGTTACTCGTGCTCGTGCTACTACCGTCCACCTTCGCCGCATTTTGTATGTGTCAACGCAAATGGTTGCTCATTATAGTAATCAAACAATATAATAACAATAAAAAAGCCTTCTCCATATTATAATGCGGGGGATAGCGAGCGAGCGAGCGAGATAGAGATGGTTGCACCATAAACAGAGAGACAGAGAAAGAATGATGAATCGAAAGAAGCTAGTCTGTTTGCCATAATATGAACAATTATGACCTTTTGTGGCTGCCAGCACCAGTAACAGCAACAGCAACAGCAACAACAACAGCAGCAGTATCCGTAGCAACATGTTCCATGCAGTAACAACAAAAAACACCAACCAGACAATGGCATGCCGCGCATTATAGTACTATAATCCATCGCATAATCGCCTCATAGCGCCACAGCATGGTGCTCACACTTTCAAGCGCAAACCGCCCCCATTGCATTGCAGTGCAGTGTAGTGCAGCACAGGACAAACAGACAGAAGAACAGACAAACAAAGGCGTAAGAGACTTAGGTATTCTGATGCTTGATGCTGCTATTGAGATAATCTGAACTGCAGAAGTGGAACAGATGAAACAGCCTATGGAGAAACTTACAAACATCTTTGGTTGGTCGTTCTATGAAAACCGAAAGTATATTCAGCAATGGCTGTAATAAAAGCCACTGCATACTAACCGACGTTTTAAGTTAGGCGCAGTTGTAAAATTGTGTTCTGAAAGCAAAAAAAAAAAGCATGAAATTTTTGAAGTTTTTTAATAGTTTTATTTATACTACTTTTAATACACATATGATTTGAAGCATCTGTCCGGTATGAGATGAATTCATATTCGCTTTAAAATCATTGGCGAAACATTGAAAAAAATTTTAATCGATGATCAGTTGGCAATAAATAAAAGTTTAAAAGTTTAGGTGTTACGACACACTCAGAAAAGGCAAAGCTCTTTACTCATTTTATAGCTTTTCAATTCAATGTTAATTGTTTATAAATTTTATTACGCGCGCGCAAATAAAATTTATTTATAACCAGTCTTAAAATTCAATTGTATTACACTGGCTATATACTCGTACAAAGATATTCACCATTGAAGTGTGCTATGCAGTTATGAAATGCTTTGGGTACATGTCGTAAAATAATATTAAAGTGCCCTTATGATTAAGTTAGACTGCATTATGTGGACAAGTCTTGTATACACATATAAGTTACTTAAATAAGAAAGTGTGAAAGATAAGCGTTGATATTCATTAACGAACGCTCTATGCTTGACTTCGGCATGCATTTATTTAGTGTCTTTGTAAGCGGTAGATTGCATTTGACACACGTGCAGCCACTGTACTAGTATAAGCGAGGCATTAAAAGATACAGAGAGAGAGAGAGAGAGAGAGAGAGAAAACATTTGTGGTGCTTTCCGAAGTAAACTTGCACACACCTTTCGGCAATGTACGAGTATATTAATGTAAGGCCAGGGCAGATTTGTATGGGGTCTACCACTTGAAGTGTGGTTGACATATTCATTTAATACTAGTTATCTGAAGAGGGAAAAGGAGAGTGTAAAATCCTGATCAATAGTATATATACATTATAGGGTCTGCCACGCCTCCTTCTGCTTGTTACATACATTTGCACAAACTTAATATACTCTCTCGATATTTTATGTTTAACAATTTACATATGTGAAGAGAATTTAAGCTTCAATTTCATTACAAAAAAAAAAAAAAAAGTAACAAAAAGAAAAACAAAAAAAGCATCTCTTGGCTCTCTTTTTGTGACTGTACAAGATACACCGCTGTGCAGCAACTGTTGCAGCAGCAGTTGCTGCTGTTCGCTGCCGTGTCTGAATGTGAGCAATAATAAACAAACAATTACTGTTTTGTCGCATTAAGACAGACATACAGACAGCCAGACAGATAGACTGAAGGACAGACAGACAGATAGACAGACAGACAGACAGACAGACAGACGGACAAAGAGTGTTGCAAGTTCCAATCGCACTACCAACCAACATAACAGCAGCACCGACAGCACACGGCATTAAACAATGTTGCAGTTTTCTTTCGGATTCAACAATAAACTTTTGAGGTATTTGCACCATGGGGTGCCGTTGAAGTCAAACAAAAGTTAAACTTTAAGTTGCTTCGCAACTAAGTGAATGCGATCAGTGATCAGTAAAGGCATCGGTAACAACTGAATGCAATGAACGCTTATATCCTGATGTCCTTTGCATGCATTAAATTCATGGCGTAGATATTAAAAATAAATGGAATCATGAACTGCATTGCAGATATCCCTTTGAAATTTTATAACATACTCGTATGTTTCTTAATTTTTTTTTTTATTGTATTTAAACTTATGAACAATACAATACATAGAATATCAAAAATAATCAGAAATACTGTGATTGTTGGTAAATATATTCGTATTAAAGGTTAACAGTGTTTTATCGTATTAGATTTTGGTCACGGAATTGTTAAAGTGTGAAAGAGAGGATGGCTCCCTTCATGTTCTGTCCTTCTTTCTTATCTCACTGATGGTGCAAACTAGTTACTCAGTTATGATAATAACGTTCTAAAACTAAAAATGTATCTTTTTTTGTTGAGTAAAAGAAGTTTTTATTTATATATACTCGTACATACCTTAGATTTAAATAAAAT
>JAWNNQ010000707.1:35000-102500 GCA_035044765.1 Leucophenga montana
CTCCACAAACACCTCGCTATGTTGCCTTTGGAGTTTGCCGCATTTGCAAAATCGCAAATCATCAAATTTATATAAGCAAAGTATAAGCATTCATTGTATATCGAATCGAATAAATTAAAATAGCTAATCTCTTAAATATTGCAGAAATTATATTGCAAGGTCAATGAAAATGAAACGATTGATCCAAACCAAACTGACACCTCCGATTCGCATACACATATACGTACATAATTTGTTTTTATGCTTTTTTTGGGCTATTGCAAATTCTTCAGCGTTCCGATGACGATATTTTATGAAATATGCGCTAATACCCATTTCAATGACAGCCATGCGAATCTGAGTGCGGATCCCCAGCTGAGGAGGCGTTCATTTTAAAATCGGTGTTTCTTGTTTTATCAAATTTTTGCAAAAAATAATTTTATATTAATCATCCATCGAACGGAAATGCTGCAGAATCTAATTGGAAGCATGCTGGCAGAGCAATTGACATTGAAAAATTTAGGACAATCGAACACAAAATGAGATTTAGTGATTTCCGTCATAGCCATAGGATAATAGGTAGCTAAGGATAGGACAATGCCAGCGGCAATACGAATGCGTATGCGGCATCGAAATTGTTTTCAATTGGTGTTCTGTGTTGTAAGTAATTCAAAGAATGTTGCGACTAGTTCGGACAATTCAAGTGAACATCCTTCAATTAATAACAAATCAACTCAAGATTTCAATAATGCTTTGAGTTGTCATAGCGGCGACGACGGTGACGGCGGCGTTAAAGGCTAATGTCGACCGCCGCCGTTGTTGCTGCCAATGACTCCAGACACGTCGTACTTTCCCATGATGTGATGTGCCCAAGATCACAAGATCACACACACAATAAATCCAGTTATAAGCCAAGTTCCACAAAACGACTACGATAAAAAAAATGTATATACAAAAAATTACAGAAACAAAAAAAGATGAAAAATTTAGAAGAATGAAAACGAATTCTGTGGAATTAAAGTGACGATGAAAAAGAAAGAATAAAAATACTTCATATGGGTCGAAGCCACCCTGTTCGATCTGAGAGATAGAGAGATTGAGTGAGAGAATGGAAATTCACTTTCATCTTTTAAATAGCAAGCCGCCTACAGCCGACGATAAAACATATAGAGATGCCAATGTGCGTGTTTACTTTTGCGTGGCCAAAAGGACAATGGCCAAGGCGAAGAAAGGCACTCGGTCGTCGACTACGAGTAAAGATGCATTCTTACAGCGCTTCCTAACGCTGCCTCCTGCTTCTTTGTATCCTGTGCTGTCGCTCTTTTTTTATTTTCTTCTTTATTGTTTCTTTCTTTCTGTAGTTAATGTCTAAATTCCAGCGGTGTTGTAAGGAACAAATCTACAATGTCATTCATGGCAAGTCAACGCCAATGTGCCCACAACAGCGACGACGATCAGGGAGTCGCAGAACTCAGCCAAGAGTCGTTGCACTATCCTTGCACATCCTTTTCTGTAGCGACAATTGATCCTTTTATGCTACGGCGTTTTTCAGGCCATTGTATGCGATGTTGCTGCTGCTGCTTATGACTCTATTTATGTACTCAATATATCTTCTGCCTTTCTCCTCTCTGTTAAATTCGTTTGCTTTATGAAAACGTGTAAATATTTTCCCATCGACTTAAAACGTTTTGACAGATTTTATTAGATCAACACTACAAGTGTTTGTGGCGGCCAAGTTTTTAGATGCAATGACAAAGATAATAAAAAGAAAGTACGGCGAACAGACGACGAACGAACAATAAAAGGTACATATTGTAGATACATATATATTGTACTTATGTATTTTGTTTTGCGCTTATTAATGTACATACAAGCAGTTGTCTTAGAATAAGTTACTACAATATAATATTAGTTATAAACCTACTTCCACTATATGTGAAACTTTTGAGTATCATTTTTTCAGTTTATAATTTTTTGCAGATTTTTAAGACTTTTTTCTCTTCGTGGTTGGAAGATTGGTTTGAGAAAGGCGCACAGTAGTCAAAAACTTTGTATTTGAAACGGTCTAAAAACGTATTTCGATGATTCTCTATTTTTCTTGACAGATTATTAACAAGCGTAGTGGAATTTATTACAATTGAAAGAAATGACAGAAATGCGTTTTCTTTTTATTGGAATCGTGACATTTCTGTGTTACAACAAGTGTTCGGTGAAGTGTGATCTACAAATAATACTTTTTAGTTACAATACAAAATAAAACAAGCATGGTATTATGTTTCAAAGCTAATATTTATTCAAAATACGATCCATTTAACTCAATACAACGTTTGAAACGCGAAACTAATTCTTCAACTCGATTTTCGGGATGTTCTTTAGCACTTGTGGCACGGTGAGACAAATCTGTTTTTTTTTTCATAAAAAATTCATTGACTACACGAGCAATTTTTTTATTATCATTTAACTGATGTGAACAAAACGTACACACACCTTTCTTTTACCCAAATCTTCAAATTTTGTAGATTGTGCAGTAAGATGAATTTAATTCTTCTGTCGTCCAGATCTTGGATCATCATCACGATCGTTTTTAAATCGTGTAAACCACGTGTAAACTTGAGTACGTAAGTCTCAGCAAATTTTTTACCGAGTGTAAAATAAAATTTAATATTTGCTCTTTGTTCCATTATGTTTTTACGACATAACTACAAAAACTGCTGTTATTAAAACGTGTGTCGTTTTGTAACCTGTCAAACGATTAGCATGAACTTAGCTGCATTCGGAAGAAGAAAAATATACCTTTATAATACTGCCAACATTCAACAGATGGCGCTACATACGTGTTCTATGATTTAAACTAAAAGTTCGGTTATTTTTCAATCAGTACATTCGAAAATCTAAAAAAAATTCATATGCACGTAAAAATTATTTAACGAATAATTTTTCCGCCTAAATATACCTCTCAGACCACAGTAAAGCGGGTCGAATGACATCTACACTTCTGTGAAGCGCATTTTGTGTTCAATGTACCTGCACTTTTAGCAGATAGAAAACTAATAGCAGCAAGACATAGACTATGTCTTGTTGCTATTAGTTTTCTGATCTAGGTCCTTCCTAGTTTGCCCAGCTGCTCCAATAAAATTTTACATTACTTCGGTAGGAACAGAGAAAATGAAGCTTATTGAAACTGCTCAATTAATATTATAAACAAATTTGTATTTTTTTTTTCTTTTTTTTTTAACTTTTTCATTGTGCACATCCTTCGGTCGCAGCACTAATCGCTAAGTTCATTCCAACTTTGCTGCTGGTGCTGATGCTGCGTCATCGTTGCCACCCGCTTAGCTTTTGTTGGCCAATACCGCCACTGAAGTCGTCGTCTTTGCATATTCATAAAACGATATGATTGATGAAGCAGAATTAAGCAACAGAATCAAAAACCGCAAAATCGTCTTCAATGTTAAAAAAAATAAAAAAATAAAAAAAGAATAAAGACTGCAGAATCCCAGAAGTGAAGTGACATGCTTACAACGACTGTCAAATGCTCTGCGATAGCTTTTTTTTCGAATAGCTCATGAGTAGATGAGTTAACTACAGTGTGCCACACTTTCATGTTCATTTCCCAGCCGCATCTGATCCTGTTAGAAGGATAAGTATCTTCTTTAACTGACTGCTTCGTATTTGGTTTTATATTCCGATTTTTAAATCCACTTCGATTCGGTTTGATTCATTTCAGTTTACATTCGCTCGTTAAATACCCTTTGAAAGTGTGCCGGTGCGGAATGGTGCGGAACATGGAAGTCGGATTTTATTTTTATTATAAATATGTTTATAACTCCTATATGCCTTATACAGAAGTTAGTATTGTGGCGGCATTGTTTCTGTTCTTGTTGATGCTGATTTCAGATAATTAATTCATGGTTTTTTGCTTCTAAGTCCGCGTTTGATTTTTATAGCCAATTTATAGCCAAAAAACGAAAATTTTCAGTCTATCTGTATATCAGCTCAATAATTAAAATCATTTTCATTTACAAAACCTTTATTACTCCAATGTGATAACCAATTATTGGTCACTGCAAATAAAAATCGCTACCAATGAACTACTTAGCCGATCTTAAGTATTTACAATTGATAAAAGAAGAATTATTGAATATGAGTGCTTCTCTGGCCCAATCCATCAATTAGAACTTGAGATATACTCTAAATATTAGAGTAGTAAATATCGGAACTCTGAAAATTGAAAAGAAAAAATTCGAAAATTCACATCGAAAAACCGGTTCGTTGGAAAAATTTTTAAATGTGATTTACTTGTTTAGTGGACCAAATGCATAGTAATATCATACATTCACATTCTCAACATATTCCCTTTTCATTGGGAAACGATGGATGTCGTTAACATGTGAGTGGCACAACAACGTTCGCTTTATTTTCATATCAGTTGCTTGTGGTGATGATAAATAATATGATATACCATAATAAATCAGTTATTTAATCGAAAAAAAACATATTGAATTCGAGGTGAATGGCAACATTCTTCGAGAATATTGAGAATGTGCAGAATACTGGCCGGTGGAAAGGCCCTGTCAGAATGCCGGTGCACAGTGGTCTGAAAACCGAATCCAGCAGAAAAAAAACACAATTCCTCATATTTGTATAAAAGTTCTTTGTAGTGATTATTTTTTTGGTAGCTGAATATATTGCAAAGTAAAAACAAGTGGCACAAAGGGTTCATGATTGTGGTAAGTTGACATCTTAATGAACATTATTCCATAGAAATCTTACTTTTTGTAGGACGCTCACCTTTATCAGAGATTTATATAAGCATTACACACACACGTACTAGATACAAAAGTAGATTTAGTTTTCAGATTACGGTGCGACGTGAATTTGCAAAATCGAAAAACATCTGATAAATGGGTGCGTTCAGCAGAGACGTTTACTTACTGATTACTGATTTCCGGTAACTATTTTTATCGAATTCCACTGAAAAGCCATCTGTTTTGAATAGCTTTAGTTGAATAATTCCTAATAGGCGTTCATAACATTTGTTAGCTTTTATTATCGAATTGAAAATGCAACTTTGTTAATTATTTGTGAGAACAAATGCAATTTTGTTTCTTTAGTGCTCAGAACTGTGAGCAGAGCGCTCAGGATCAATGTGTCGTATTAATATTACGACAGTTTTAGAGTGATCTTGATTAGCAGATGTACTGATCATGACCACCAAAAAAAATAGTGATTACCAATCACAGATCATTCATCAGATTTCAACCATTAATTTGCTCTGAATGTCATTTTTATCCAATAATATCTAGTTCAGCTAGAAAAGAGAGTATGACAAGATATTTGTATCTGTTCAGTGGGAATGAAATAGTTATTTACTGCGCTTGTGAATGTCGCTCATGTAAGTAGCAAGACAGGTCAGCGTTTAATCTATCTTATTTTAAAAGCTGTAGCACATACGTAGTTGCTAATTGAGTCGCTATCAAGTCTAGCGGGGACAGAAAATATGGAGAATGGTGTCCAGAACATGTATTAGCACAGTGCTCAGAGTGCTCGAGATGCACAGTGCTAAGACAAGACCTTTTAATTAGTTTCGCTCAGATTGAGCATGTATACCCTATACATACTATACTATATATAGCATGTATACCCTATACAGACTATTGGATTTGTAAAAATGCATTAATTTGTCCACTATAGAACACCAAGCTGTATGTGAAGGGTATTAAAATTTCGGTTCCTTCAAAGTAAACATATGTTTTTATATGAATTTTTTATTTTTTCTTTCGGAGTGACTATCAGCAACAATGGTGTAGTGGTGAAACCGGGGGATATGCAGTTTGTCTCACGCCCAGCCTTAACTCAACTGAACTCGGCATTCAAAGCGATGCAACGCAACTCATTGTCTTGTTCATATAGTTGTTATTGTTGTTGTTGTTGTTGTTGTTGTTGTACATACCTATATTAAATGATTGAAGCCTTTTTGAGCTTTTTTTTATTTTTATTTTTAATTTTTGGTTCTCGTGCGCCACTCACTATCTGCTGCATCGGCGTTGTTATCTTTGACAGCGGCATTTTCATGAACTTCTGTGCAGCAACAATCCTTCCGTCCATCCATCTATCCATCTGTCCGTCCGGCTGTCTGTTTGTCCGTGCGTTCAACCGTTCGAATGCTTGTTATTTGTTATTGTTGCTGTTGCAACGCTTGTTAAAAAGGCGGAAACTTTCGCAACCAAGGAATTTCAAAGTGGACCACACCACGCTACACACACACACACACACACACACATACAGGCAGACACACGCGGACACACCATATTTCTATGTACATGTATGCAAGTATATAAGCAGCCACACTCAATCCACTCGTCATTTATGATTTGTTAAGCAGTACGTGCGAAAGGATAATCACAAGCGCCTGCCCGGCTATAATCGTCTTCGTCTGCGCTCGTTTGCATTGCTGCCTCATCATGCTACAATAATATCTTTTCTTTTTTTCGTGTTTTTTTTTTTCGATTTTGGTTTTCGTTATTGTCTGTTTGCCGCTGTTCGGTCTCTCATCTCAGCTCATCTGATCTCCTGACCAACAAATTTCAGTTAAAGTTGTGCGTAAGTCACTTGAAAATTAAGTCAATGACTTTTGTTTTATACTCACTTGTATATACCACACATACTATGTACTTTATAGCGATTTAAGCTTGTTTTTCACACTGCTCACGCACTGATTGAGCTATTAAATTTTTGTTTTTCTATATTTATTTGCTAGGACTTGATATTAAAATATAGATAACATTGAACTTGTGGCTATGTAGTTAGTTTTTGTTTAGACTGAGTATTTCGACATCCTTCACTCCGATATATATACCGTAAATAATACTGCACATAGTCAACAGACCCACAAAAACCACGACACCTATAAGGAAATAACGACAAGCTGGAGATTTGCATCTAGTGGTAATATTATACATGTCGCTCCTATTAGTGCTGATGTCGTTTCTGCTTTTGAAAGATACTTGTATAATCAATTCTGAATTTCAAATTATCACTTTTGTCAATTTGACAATTTGGGTAAAGTGTTCTGATATTTCTGTCTTAATTTCTTTTCTAGTTATAGGAATACTATATATGTACATATGAAAATTTACTGATTAAAATTTTGGTAGACATTTAATTTATGGACAAACCTTTAAGAAAAATAAAAAAAAATTTAAAAAAAAACGGCAAACTATACAAAATATTTATTTATCTATCCATTTACAACTAAATATTCGTCAATCAAGTTCGTATCCATGACTAATAACACAGTGGACGGCAGCACACGCAAGTGACTAAAACACACCTCAGCGAAGCTGTAGCGTGGGCATTACATTTTTGCGCAATAACGAAGTTTTTACTGATTAGTCCGAGATTCATGAAATATTAACACGTGAATATAATATCAAACCACTCCAGCCCGAATAAGGAATCGGTCAAAAATGCACACCGAAAGAGTTCTTGGGGAACAACTTTTAATTTTTCTAGTTGCCAATTTAGTCGACTTTAAAATTAAGTGATTCGATCGATTCTTTCGAAAGTTATAACTGATTCTTAAATTTTCGTTAAGTTCTATGGAAATGTTTAGTTTTATTAAGCTAGGGAAACGATTGTTCTATGGCTTTTCTAAATATTACCAGATTAGGCGAGAAAAGTAAAATATTTGGAATGTTCTACATCAAAATAAATTCATAAAAGCACATTTTTTGCGATTTGTCGAAACTTCAGAGAAATAGTTTTTTGTAATATGTACATCAGATTTCACAATTTTGACAATTTGTTGAACTACAAAAAGAAATAGTGAATATGGTATGCTTATGTTAGAAAGTGTGTCTGTATAAATGTGTTTTTTCTATTTCATAGGTATGCATATACAGGGTGTCTCTTACTTTTTTTTATCGATTTTTTAAATGGTAACTTTCTTTTGAGACACTCTGTACATAAATGCTGTGTATGTTGGTCCATGCTCAAATTTATAGGAGATCACTCCTAACACTCAAATTCATATAACAAAAAAAAAAAAAAAAATAAACACCAAAATCGGTAAAGAATTATTGCTGAACATTAGAAAAAGATTCAACCGAATTGAGAACCATCTCCACCTTTGAAGTACGTTAAAAAAATCTATCATTTTAGTTCATTCACCTGTTCTATGAAACTGGAAAACGCAAAATAGTTAGTAGAAATTTTATGAGTTGTAGTTCAGCTTTCGCCACTAGTTTTTTTTTTTGTTTTTGTTGAACTGCAATATATATCGCTACATCCTTCTTTTGCTCAGCATCATCGTTTATTGGCAGCTTGTAGCTTTGTTAATCATGATCTTTATAGATGTGCGAAACCCAGTTAATTTTGTTGTTGTCTGTCGGTATCATCGGTATCATCGGTAATCTTGTTAAAACAAACCATTTCAATAAATACAGCGATAATGCAATTTTAATGCCATTAAGATGAGCACCAATTATGGCAACAAACTCGAAAGCCGCCAACGCCGTCACCAGCAAGTTTTGATCGGTTTGCTCTGACAGAATGTTTGGAAACGCAAAGAAACGGAATGCTTGTCTTGCATGTTGAAGATGTGTAGGTCTGTACGGATACATGTATGTAGGTATATGGATGCCAATGATATTCGTATGATGATCATGGTGATGATGATGATTGTGTTTTTGATGATGGGCCTACTGACGCCTGTACAGATCTTCGTGCGTTGCTCATTTCAATGTGCTATACTTCAATCTCCTTGGCCTGAACGCTGTCTGCCGCTGTCGTCCTTAAAACTGCTTCAGTTTGGCGGCTTAAATTCGATTCAATCCAATGGACGAACCTTATCAAGTCGATCGTGGCTTCATTGTTTATTTAACGTGTCTTTTGGCATGTTCTTATTTCCTCTCTCTCTTTCTTACCTTTGCTACTTTATGCTATCCATCTCTTTCACTTGCTTGTAGTTTTATTGTTTTTTATGACTCTCATTTAAAATGCAAGCTTTGTTTCATTAAGAAACACGTTCAAAGCGCCAATTTTGATATAAAGTTTTTTATTTATACATATTTTCGCTTTTGTTTACAACATTTTATTTATTGGTTTATTTTTTTTTTTTAATTTTTATATCTTGACACAATGTTAAATGTATTTAAGTCAATCGCGCAGGTATTTTTTCAGCGACCTATTGCATTGTAGGGGCATAATTTTCCAAAATATTCAATCGAGCAAAAAATTCAAAAAATAAACAAAATCTGCACAATCTATACTCTATCAAAATTGTGTGGAATGTTATGGCCGTAAAAGGTTTTAGCAATTTTCACTCGCACAACAATACAAAAATGACACGCATTCGCTTTACATGAAATATAAATGCACACATACAAATATTAAACTTCTCTCCCTCTCATCTATCTTGCAACACTCAACGAGTGCTCCACACTTTATGCGAGGCTTGGTGTAATAATAGAAGGCGTTAGCATGCGAGCAGCCAGTAACCAGGTGACAAAAAATGTGAGTGTGAAACGGATGGGAAGATTGAGTACTAATTTATTATTTAACCATGATAAATCCAAAACAAATCTTTTGTGAAAAAAAAAATAACAATAACAATAACTGTAACTGTAACTGTGAATTCCATACTGCTACTTATAAGTGAATTCAAATAGCAAAATTCTTCTGAAAGTGAAATTTGAACGAAAGCGAGTCCGAAAAAATTATTCGGATTTGAAAACCGGAACACGGGCGTATATAAATGTAAAACTATGTTCAGGCGTTCGTATAAAAGTTTTACCGCATGTAAGCATGCTCTATGCAGGGGATTTTAGAAAAGGTTAATTTTTTGTCAGTCGGTTAAAAAATGTATGCCATCATGATATTGTAGTATATACCAATTATAAAGCCTATTGTACATACCTATTATTTACTATTGCGATTGTATTGCTCTGCCCAAATACTGAAAGTATTCCTTTATCGGTTTAAGTTTAAATTGTAAGTGTTTAAAAACACTTAAAATACATTTTTTATGGAGAAATTCGCAATCAATGGTAGGACTCGATTAGTTTTGCTTACTTTTTCACAATATATTTTGTTGTTAGAAATAATTTATTTATTCATTTTCTCATCAGCTCAGCTGTTAATCGATAATGTGTGAATACCCTAAATATGAAGAAAAAATTATGAACAATGCAATACTTTGGGCACGTCTTCAAAGTCAGCTGGGACATATTTTCTATCATAATACAAATATTCACACTCTGTGAATAGAGTATAATAATCTATATGGACTGGTTGTATGAGGTGTGCTCGAAACGAAGTCCGATAAGTGGCTTTCAATACTATTTAATTTGTTTTTAAATTTTCACACATAATTTGAAGATAATTTTCTTACATTTCGAATTATTGAAAAAAAAAAAATGAACATCTTTCCGGTTTTGCCAAAAAAAACTTTTGAAAACATTATTTAGGAAAAATTCTCTATGCTTTCCAAATAGTACCTACTTATATATTATATTAAAAGTCTTCAGATATGTTGCATACATCCATACCATATGCACTTTGAAATTCAACGAAGATTTCTACTGACTGAAGAATAACATATCGAATTTATTTGTTCTCATGTCAATTTCTACTGCTTTTTCCGGCATGAATTATCTTTGCATTAGCTATTGACAAAAAATGTTGGATTAGTAAATTACTTTTCAAAATGTATATTGTATCAAATAAAATACAGAATTTAGCGCTGTATATTAGTCTAGGTAGATACATATGTAAAGAATGGTTTCTACCCATATATACTTACGTAAATATTACCGTAAATATTATAATGAAGTCAGTTTGTGAATTACTAAAAAAACTTTCCAGCTTTACTGGAAATGCTGCAGAAAAAAAATTTAGTGGTTAAAAAAAAAATCCAGTGACGTACGATTTGTGATATACTTGTATGTATTTGTGTTATTTGTCTATGAGTGTTTGAATGAGTGTTAACCCGATATGAGGTGCCTGAGGTGACTATTACATGTTTAGCGGAATTGTGACCTTAAGCGCGAAATTGGTTTGTATCGCATTGCTGACGTCAAGAGACGCGACTCTCGACACTCGACACCAAACGCTGAATACATACATATTAGCAATTCATGAATGAAATAGTTTGCATGGTTGCATGGACAGACAAACGGACGGACATACGGACAGACAGAGAGGCAAACAGACAAATTGAATGAGTTGGGCACTCGATGCAGAGTGATTCATGCGGCAAGTTATTTACCCAATCATATCGCAACTGTGGAATAGTTGTTCAATTAGGTGAGATTTGAACAGATTACAAAGATATCTGTTTTACCTATATACAAGTAGATTGACGCTTGGCTTGATCGATAAAGTGTCGATGCGTTGTTTGAAAATATAGAAAATCTAGTTGTAGTTGGAAACCAGAAAGTTTATACATGTACGGCCGTTGGCATGCACATTGCTGATGCAAAATGAAGGCATACGCCATGCATGAATCAGCGTGAATGTGAATGTGAATGAATTATTACCCTCTATAATATATTTGACTACCTATTATCATTGCATTAAATCAATTATTTTATTAATTGAGCAATAAAATGGAAACCGAAACAGCAGCAAGCTTAAAATATAATTTACAAGGCGCAATGGACAGTAAAGTAACTCGTTCGCTCAAATTTAAGTCGTACGGAAAAACGTAATGCATAATAAATAAATGAAAGCCGAAGGTAGACTACTGCGCATAAGCGTCTCTAAAATATCCTTCACACTTGTTTTAAAAATAGTTTGTACCATGGCAACCACCACAATACTCCTAAGCACTTATGCGAATATCAACCATCTGCTATAAGTCTAGTTTTTGTTTTTCAACTTTGGCTCTGGCATCGATCGCTCTCAGCTTAGTTTGCTTCAACTTTAATCGTTATTGATTCATACTACTTATTTGTATAAACTATTTATTTATTGTATGACATTAAACAGCTCGTTGCATTGCGATTCGAGGCGCGATTAACAATATCAAATGTAATAATCAGTCGCTAATTAATTGCAGTAATCATTGGCAGTCGTATATCAATCGATTGCCAGCGTTGTGCGTCATAAACGAAAGCGACATCAATAAAAGATACAATTACAAAAAACAGATACTACTGCTAATTAGCAAATGGGAAAGTAAAACCCAAAATCTCAACTCGACTCAAAGCGAACTCGTTCATCCCCACTCTGTCTCGTGGCTCATACATTTCAAATTTCATCATGATAATCAAGTTTCTGAGCGTGCCAAAGTTAAAGCTTCTCATTGTGAAATTACTCAGTATTATGATCTTTTCTGAATGGAAATGTGAATATTAGTTAGATGAGCTAAAGCATTGTCTTAATTACAATACAATATTATTGAATTAATTCATTCAGATTGACTTATGCAAAATATCTTTTATGCTCTTTTGAGATTTTTAAGTTTATTTATTTTATTGAAACTATTTCTATAAAAATTGGTAAACTGTTTGCGTATCTGATTTGATTCTTTATATCACATTTATTACTATGTATCTGCACGACAGCTTCAAAAGAAGCAGCATAATAAACCATTTAATGGCTGAACTTACATATGTAGTTACTCCATATCTGTGAGAAGATTAAGGTTTCTATGTTTATAGAATACTGTTTCGAATCAGGAAGCATTTTTTTTGTTTTGCGTTTTGTTCTGCAAAACTTGGACCCTTTTAAGATTTGTGTCGTGCTCGATTTGCCTCAGAGTTAAACATTTTAGAAATATAATAAGATTTTTATGAATGTGTATTCAACAAAACATATTATAACTTTATCATAGAGTTTGTTATACATTAAATTAAGCATTGAAGCATATAACACATAAAGTATCTACAGATATAAAAATGTATTAGCTATAGACAGTCACACCGTCCAACCAATTAAGCTTAAGATTTTAGGCAAACTTGAGATTTGTCAGATAAGGAATCCTGTGAAGTATGGTCACGATCTGTGGTTATGCTATTTTAGTGCAATGAATTGTCTGAAAAAATATTTGCTTTTAAAGTTTAGTAGATACATTTAAAAAATGTCAAATGACGGAGAAAAGGCAAAATGAGACGTCAGAATAACTAGAATTACGCCGGGAACCATTCCGAACCAATGCACATAATTCAAGAGCATATTAAACTGAATAACAACTCGAATCACGCCTTATGCAGCTTGTTAGCAAGATCACTGCGAAGTAAAATTGGCGGGGTAGGTGCTCGGCTTGAATTATTTAACGCAAATATATGAGAATCGGTATATATGCACAGCGAACCGGAAATGAGCGGTGTCACGCCATCATATAAGAGAAAACCCATTGCGCTTAGTGTGCCGGTCTCATAACGAACATGTTGCCCTCAACATAAAGAAGCATACATATCACCCCTTGACTCCCCTATTGAATGTAACAGAATGAGCCAGTCCACCACAGAAACACAAATTTCACTTCAAAATCGTGTGATGAGTAGATAAGCTTTGGTTTCACCAAAGTAATTCTGGTTAAAGCTCAGTACTCACTTTAATAGAAAAATTACTTATTTCCAATTTCTTAGGTTTCTGGATTCTAAATTTTGACGTGGGCTGCCACTATGGAGAGAATCAACAAATACAATGAAAAATAACTTCAATGCTATGATTGTTGTACTCAACACACACAATCCAGACCTTCACACAATAATTCAACACAATTATTTCTGCTGCCAAAATACATTCCAACAGCTGTTTCACATACAACAAAAATATGTTAATATGTGACAACGCTATGATTTCTTACTTTCTTTTGAACTAGGGTTCTCAAAATATCAAAAATATCGTTATTACAATAGTTTTATATACTCTATGGGAGGGTAACAGGGTATGTTAAGTTTTTGCAAGTTTATTCTGCAGCATTTCTGCAGCATTTTTTAACATATTTTTTTTTTTTCTTTAATTAAGTTTTCGATTTCTGTAGCTTTTCTTTTCATAGAAAAAATCGAAAATGATAGTTTACGATTTTGATCTGTAGTACTGAATCTCATATACTAAATCTGAAAAGGTCCTTGAACACTCTAAATAGTCAAGTTTGGTGGCTATTTCTTCAATAGTATTTGAGATCTTGGTGTTCATACTGGTGAACAGACAGACGGACATGAACAGCTATCCGCGCAAATCTTAATCCGCATCCGTTTTAGCATCCCTAATTCCACATAATAGTAATCCCCAAATCCGTCATTGGTTTACAAAAATTTAAAGTGTAACAATAATGTTCAGCTTAATTCCGTACAATTATCACAGACTTCTTAAACTACCCACATATGTATACATTGTTCGAAGATGAATCAAGTTTGTTGCTAAGATTATAAATGAATAAATACGTGGGATTTTTTTGTAGGTGAGATTTTTCTCGCTTTGTTTTTAATTAAGACATGTTCAGTAGGTCAGAATGTGACATGACGTCATAAATAGTTGGTGCGATTTTGTCGTCATCAATGTTAGTAACCATGCAAATTTATATCGTAGGCGCTATATTTTTATTTTTATTGGTATTATTATTTTTTTTTTTGTCGCTGTGCGTGGGGTGCCAAAATGCGCCGGCGGTGTCGGACTCGGTGCCGGCGGCGTCATTGACTCCGGTTGTCAATTGAATGTTGCCGCTGCTGTCGATTTTGCCACTGCTGACGCATTCAATCGGTAAGCGGACTAATTGGGTTATTAGGAAATAATTTGATGATTTTATGAGGCAAGACATGGTCGCTCATCGACGTTGATTGCCTTTTATTTGTTTATCTGTCTGACGGTCTGTTTATAAATATTTATGTTGACTCTTGATATCAACAGCCAGCCAGCAACTCTTGACATTAACTACGCACGCGTTTATATTATTTAATTCGTCTCAGTCTGACCCCCACTGTACGTGTGCTCATCGGTTGATCAATCTGATTTGCTGTCCTTGTTTGTTTGTTCTTCACTTAGAGCGATTCACACGATTTGCGTACATCACGGAGGTTTATTGATTTACTATCACCGTACACGATAAGCATATAGGATTAGAGGAGCTGATTCATCAAAATCGACAATGCGATCATAATTTCAAATAGACAACGAAATGAACGTTTAAGTGTTGCAAGGTATATTAGGTGTATGTAGATAGACAAACAACAACAAAAAAAAAATCCAAATAGTTATATTTTTAATGGAACTAAATGTAAACACATTACAAGTAGTTTTGAGATACTTTGCACATACATTTTGAGGCTGTATTTGATTAATGTGGTCTGCTCTAAGTATATTTTGTACTAGAAGGTCCCCGTAACATTGTACGCGGCTCTCCCCTTTCCCCTCCCCTTTCTCCTCCCACTCCTTCCCCCTGCCACTTCATCCCCCTGCCACTCCTTTCCCCTTCCCCACCTTCCATATGCTGCTTCTTTTTGATACAAAAAAAAAGGAAGGAAAATCTAAAAAATCCAAAAAAATGTTCTGTGTATCTTTTTAATCCATTATTTTTTTAATCCAATCGCCACGAAACTTCACAGGATCACCCACGGGACTATTTTGAATATTGTCACAAAATTTGATCAAAATCGGTTGAGCGGTTTCGGAGTCTATAGGGAACCTACATGCATACCTCCATTTTTATATATATAGATTATGAAGCTTGACTTAAGACCTCAGGAATTATAGTTTTAAATGGGTCACGACAATAGTTTTAATGCTAATGTGAGTTTTTGTTGGATATAAAATTATGAAGGTACAGGAAATATCCCTTTGTTTGCAATAGAACAAGGTCTAATTAAGTGTAATAAACTTACATCGAACTTTTCGGTATCAAACATCAAAATCACAGCCATTGTAAAGGAATTTCAGTAGATATGTTCAAACTTTTTTAGCTTATTGTTCTGTCGTTCCTGGTGGCAACGCTCTGGAGCAGTAGTAATTGGATCCAGATTTTGACGAAAAAATTATCTTTAGTGATGATGCACTTTTTTGGTTGAACATCTTTGTCTCCATTGCATCCGGAAAAACTTATTGTTTGATTCATGTTTTTGTCACCCAGCGTCATCTTCCGAAACGAGCATAACCAGATGGTAACTGTCAATGGCGAACGATAGGGCCGGAACTGACTTTTTTTTGTACTCAAACAGATGATATGGAGCTGGACGACATGTGGTTTCAACAAGACGACACACATCGGACGTTACATTGGAGTTATTGCAAGAATAGTTCCCAGAAGACCTTATTTGCCGAACACATGATGTGCATGGTGGTCTGAGATTTTAGAATTTTTTTCTGTGGCTACGTTAAGTCGTTGGTTTATGGCAACAAACCAACAAAAATTTACCAACTGGAGAATAAACCATTTGGTGAGATCGAGCCCGATGTATGCAACAAAGTTATACAAACTAGGAACTCTCGGATCGAGTGCTCTAATCGAAGCCGTCGAGGCCATTTCAATGATATCATTTTCAAAGATAATGCAAGTCTCACGGAAATTTTTCAATTCAATTTTAAAGTTTAGATAAGTTTAATGGAAAACCATTAAATCATTTAACATACGCTACTCTGTTCCATTACATACATTGCATTATGTAATAACATTGTTAAAACATATTCAGGAGCTATTTGTTTCATGCACATATTTATTTTAATTTACTAGGAAATGACCCAGCAGATGTGATTCCTCTACTAGCAAGCTCAATTAACTGATAATTGAGTATTTGGCGACGGATTTGAAATTCTATGCCAAATCAACTACAACCAACCCAGATGGATTGTCTGACTAAGTACATTCTGCTAATTGTGTAATACAAAAGAAAACATCTCGCTTTGCCAGCAAGGTGGCCAATTTGGTCCACGTGTGCGGCTGACTTTGCTATCCATTTACGCATGCGGAAAGTTACTTTAATCTGCCGCATCGCAAATCGCAGCATAATTAATGCGCGGTCACAACTTTACAATCCAGCCTGACAGCCAGTACGGCCGTCAGCCACTTCGGACCTCTGTTGGAGTTCAAAAACCTCGTCAGACACGAGGACACGCGTCAAAACAAGACGCAACGCGACGCGATGTACTTCAAGTTTTTCAACTGCACCAAGCGCGGCTTTTGTATTGTAAATATTGTACAATAATTCATGTACAAAAATCAAAACAAAGTGATTTGCTTCTATTTGGCGGCTTCGGCGGCGGCGGCAGCATTAAATGTTGTTCCAAGCCGAGTCGCATCCATCCCTACAGTGACACGAGCGTCCGTGGTAGCATCAGCGGCAGCAAGTGTATGCAACAACAATGTTGCATCGTGGTTTGGTTGCCTTCGTCAGCAGTTTGGTGAGCAAAATTTGATATCATAATGAATGATTCGATTAGCACCAAACGCCAACGCAGCTAACTGGCGTCTCGCCTACTGCTGAACATACGAGGTGATTTAATCAAACCTATCCCAAGACGAAATATGTAATCCAACCGATACAAGAACCGATACTGAACCGATCTCGTTGAACATATGCTGACATAAGCTATATTCTATGCTTTCATGACTGACTGACTGACTGGTTGCATACTGCAATGGATACATATGCCAATTTGTGAGTTTCATCGACAAATCGCCCATTAGCGTTTCTGGCTCATAAACTTCATAAATTGGAGTAAGCGCGAGCGCCTTCATGTACTGGTAAATGTACTGGTCAAATGTAGTTGAACTCAAGTGAAATAAGAGCTACATGTAAACAGTCTAGGTACTGAGCTATTTAATACACTTCACAATTCACTGTGGCTGGGTATAAGTATTCAATGAGAAGGCGGGAGAAGCAGTGCCACCACTGATAAATCTGCTTTTTATTTCTATAGATTTGTTATAAGACTTTTTCTTACTTCTTATGATGTTCTACTCCATTTGGCCTATATTATATAAATTTCGAAGATGCATGGTACAAATACTGTTGTGAGGAAACACTACATCTCAATAATGATATATTTATGTCAACCACCCAAGAAACGTAGAAATGAATGACAACATCCGGTGATATGCTGGTAAGGGTCATGATAAACGAGAGAAATCGGCCTTTTCAGTATATGGGCAAAGGGGGCATCATCTACCAGATATAATTTTCAAAAATTTGTTAAACAAAACTTGAGATATTGAACCTACAGAAAAAACATACAACAAAATCTGATTCATAAAATGGGTTTTAACGAACCTTTTTGAAAAAAAGGAAGTTGTGCTGCCGCATCCTGTACTAACATCGCGCAACGTTTTTTGTTAAGGAAAATCTCGTAAAACTTCGTAAAAGTCAACACTTTTTATTTAAGTTAAAGTAAATCATCCAACACTGAATACAAATTCTTAGACTGGATACAGAGTATCTTGTTGTTGAGCACACTTGACTGTAAGGTTCTTTCCCTTTGTTGTAATTGTTGTTTCCGTGCTCTTGCTTCGTGTACATGGAAAGATCTTAAGTTGCATTGTGTATACACAATACTCCCCGTCATTGTTGCCGCTCGGTCATTTTCTATATGAAGTTCGAGCATACTAACTACAAGTTCATATATCGAAAACACTTTCAGTTTGACAAACGGTCTCAGCGGCGCACTTGAAATTCAAATGCAGCTTAATGTAGTGTAACGTGAAACCATAAATAAAAAAAAAAACAAACAATTAAGCGCGTACTGAACGCTGAACGCTGAACGCTGGATTAAAAATATCGCATATAGAGAAGAGTCATTCTCTTCGGTCGTAATTAGTAGTACAAAATTGTGCTTAATTATTTGTAAGTACTTCATTTGATGTTTTCGCTTTCACATTTGAGTATCTCATTTTGCCTATATATGGTATGTACAATATATAAATTCGATTCTATAGCTCTTGAAAAGTGTTAATCATAAATCTTTTTTTTAACTTGTCGGTCCAACTGCTAAGCTGCTGTATTCATGCATTTAAGCTGAACAATTAATGAAATAAATATGCCATAAATAAAATACCGCAAATGCTCCGAAAATTTGAATATTCTGTGGTATTAATAAAATATTTGCCATTTGAATCCGTATGGATCATGGATTGCATCACGCAGATTTTTGTTCCGATGAAGTGCTGGTGTTTTGAGCGCGTATTGTCTTAAATAAATGCGGATTGGATTTGTATGAATTGTATAAATCGGCACTCGATGGGTCGTTAACAGGTCGAAGACGAAGCAGAAGAATATGAAAAGACGGACAGTGGACGATAACCGCAAATTGGCATAAAACGGAAGTGATTTTATGATGTGTAAATCACTTTATAAGATACATATGTATATACATATACCTACATATATAGCTACAACAAAATATGCGCATTCGACTGAGATGGTCGACTGCGTGTTTGGCATGTCATACACGCAGCTTAACGCGCGTTCAGTTCACACACTCCAACTTCATTCTACAGACAATAAGACGAACAACAACAATAACAACAAGAAGCGCTTAAGAAACAAGAAAAGAAGAAAGGCATCTATAAAATAAGAAAATATCCTACAATAAATTTCATTCAACCAAACCGAATTATGTATTCTCTTTAAATGCAACAAAAATAACAGTTCGAATTTCGTTACTCAGATACACAAACAAAGTGAACGGCAAAAGAAAAACATTTAACAGGTGCTAGTTGCTTATGGTCGGTTTCACTTTATGCGTTTTTGTCGCTGCGGCGAAACCGTATGCGGTCGTGCGGTTTGTGACATTGCACAGATTTAAATAAGAACTGTCACACTAGTCCGGTGTAGCCGTTGCTATTCAAACCTATGGAATAGCATAAACCGGTTTGGACGCAAAATAGTGTGACACCGGCCTAGAAAGCAGTTTCTAGAAAAGGCTGCTGCGTTCTTCATAATGTTCTATACTAATAGTGCCCGAAGAAAAGTATTAGAAAGTTCATAGCCGAAAGCTACTATCACGCGGCAAATTTCCGCATATAATACATGTGCAAAGATTTTAGTATGGCCTCGAATCTCATCGACTCGTTCCGCCCAGTAGAATTATCTATATGTATATAAAGTATATTTGAGATATTAGTTTCTCAGTTCAAGTTTCACAGGGCGAAGTTTTTTTCGTGTTAAGTTAAACCCTGGTTAATTATCAAGTTTCTTACTTATAATCATTTCTTCTTGTCATAATAAATATAAAAATTGATATTAATATTATAAATTAATGGATGAATTGACGCAATATGGCGCAATCAAGCAGCTCAACGACGATGATAAACGCGCACTGGATTTACACTAACATGCCATGCGTGAGGGAATTTAATGAAATTACAGTCTTGTAAAATACAATTACCTACAAATTTACCACTGCTACCAAGCTATTTCACGAGTTTCTCGATGCAACTATTTAAAAAATCCAACCACAATGATAGAGACCGACCACTAGACTCATTAATTCAAACTGACCATGTCCTGATTGTATCCGACTTATGTCCGGCCATTACGATTTTTTGCTAGTTCCTATCTAGTTCGCTGTATGTAAACGACCTATTAGGCAACTTTTTCTAAGTGTTGCAAAATTGTGTACAAAATTTTAACAAAAATTTTGCACACTTTATGTGAAGTGTATAAAATGTAAAAAATTGAGCAGAACACAAAGCGTTTATAACACCGCAAAAAAAATATATAAATTTTTTTTTGGAAGACAGTTAAGAAACAACCTAAAGAGCCAAGAGGGCTCAAGCAGTGGAACAAATGGAGACGGACGAACAGAGGAATGGACGGACGGACGTTAACAAGTAAACTGCGGACGCTGCTTGGGATGCCGCACACATAATTTTCGGACGCGCCGGCTTAAACTGAAGAAGCAGTATACGCTCATCTATCTGCCTGTCAGTCTGTCTGTACGTCTGTCCGTCCGATTCGTTTGTCTGTTGAAGCTTTGATGATCGCGCATTGGATGCGTCTATATATGAATCTGATTCAGAGTCTGTGTCTGTGTCTGCCATGATCCAAATTTAAATGTTGATTCACCAAAGCGCGCGCGAGTATAAAATTTGTGTGTTTATATAGAAGCGGGCGGGCGAAAGAAAGAGTGAGAGAGGGGGGCGTTCGCGCTTGAATGCTTTGTTTATTCATTCATTCTTTGGATGCCTGGCCTTTTCTTTATACACGAGTATTATACGAATATATCTTTCCTTTTTTTTTTTTTTTGATTTTTTTGTTTTGTTTTGTTTTTGTCTTCATTTTTGTGGTTGGTAACAAGCGCTTAAATTAATTTAACAACGGCTCCTCAATATCGGCTACAACTAAATATTGTTTAAAGCAGCAGATACAAATGAATAGAGGCGCTGATGGGCCGATAAACGTTCATACGTTGATAGGTGTGTGTATTTATAAACTTACTGAAGAGTTCCGATTGAATGAACGCATAAAGGAATCTCTCTGACCACAGTCAGATAGCTTTGCCTATGAATGGTTTAGAGGTGGTTCTTCATTAATTTTATTCTTGTTTTCTTGTTGTGGTTGTTGTGGTTGTTGTTGCCTTATTAGTGTAAACTTATTTATTAGGGATTTAATGGGCGTAGTGTTTATCATTAACAAAAAGAAGTAACATGTGTAATCGTAACTCAATTAGCAATTTGTGACTTGTTAAAAATGATGAAATAATTTCCAACTTTCGATGTTTAGTATAAGAAAATAAAGACATTTCCGGCAGAATTTAGGTTTATCCACAACAGAAACAATCACATAGTATGCTTTATATTGGTATGCTATATATTGTATGATACATGTTGACCTTGCAGCATTTCGTAGAAAGTCTAAGGACCGTGTGAATGGTTATGAAGCTTAAAAAATTCATGCATCATGACTTGGCCTGAAGAACGTCATCGACCAATTAAATGTTAATAAACATAGCTTGCAAGAGACCAAGTCCAAAAAATTAAAGAAACTTTAAGCAAAGAAGGCAACCGCACTTAGTCATAAGCAAACTATTTAACGTATAATTTGACTCAGAAACAGAAGAGCAGAGAAAGCTGTAGAATAAAATGCAGATACATATTATGAAATCTGTTTAAATTGCTGAGCATCAAATTTTGTAACGTCTTATAACAATTGGTAATTAATTATACATATACAAGTATATATTATAGAAAGGATAGTGTAAACTGCTACCACAGCTTTTCATAAAGTTGTCTACAATGTTGAGTTCATGGTTCCATATGTTTCACCTGAAGTCACTAACTCGATAAGGTAAGTGTGCCTAAATGGGAGTGAGATCAAACATTGAGATCATAGTCGTGTCAGATTTTGGTATCGGATAGGCCAATCTTTTTAAGATGGCGTCTGAGTTTTCTGTTTCCAGTAAGATTGACAGCAAGTATTCTGATATCAACTTCAATTAGGCAAGATGAGGCATTTGAGACTCGACTTGCTGGGATGAGAAAACTCTTTGTCCTTTACCGTACGACTAATAAGTAGTATGACAATTTGGCATCTAATTTTTTTCCATTTTGTTTCGCCACATAAAGTTTACGAAGCGATTAATTTACTTAGAGCTTCTCGCTTGGCTTAACAATTCTTAAGTGTGTTATTGTGGCCCAGGTATTGAGAAGGTCAAAACACTCTTTAAGCTTAGAGACTATCATTGTTGATTGCAGTGCTCCAAAGGCAGCATGATTATCAGACATTATGTTTATATATGTGATTAGTCCTCCTGAGAAGAAAAATAATTGCAATAGGTCCTATGTGCACTGCCCTTTGAAATATATTTCCAAATAGAATGGCTGGTGTTTCTCAATTTTCCAAATTCATCTAGCCTTCCTACAGATTCTCCAGAAGTGTCGGTTATTTATGTAGACTTTGAATTGTCTGCCGATCACTAGCTTCAGTGGTGATCGACAGACAATTTTGTCTGTTAAGCACGTGATACGTTCATTCATATATGATTTTAAGATATTCATAAATTAAAAAAGAGACACATTGTAACGTGACGGCGCTAAAGGAAACATCCCTCTCTAGGCAGTCTAGCTTGCTTAAATCGATGTCTGCCTTGCGTTGATTAATCACAGGCCACATTAGGATGCATAGGTGCCTATTGGTATTAAATTATCAGCGGATCATTTTGAGGTTAAGCCACCAGCTCTTGCAAAACAGCCGTGAACGTGCAAAGAGTGCTCTTGAGGCTTGTGAAATATGGTTGCTTTTGGACCTCCAAATTATGGTGACAGGTTTTTGTCTCAATATAGTAGCTAAGTTAGGGGTTATTTGTGTAAATATCTTTACACTCAATTTTCGAACCGTATAGCTGTAATATATTCCAACAAACAAACAGAAAAATATTTTTTGTTAATAAACATGAAAAATGGATAATTTCGGTGGATTTAAAGGCTTTAAACTAGATACAAGAAGTTTCAAACTGTTTACTTAGTAGCTATAAAAATAAAAATGTTTGTAAATTCGATGACCCTAAACGTCGAGGCTTCTTCAGTGGGTGGATCACATCCATGATGTATACGTGTAGTTTCCGTCCGTAAAAAGCGACAATACCAAATTTTAAGATGATAAAATCCAAAAGTATACGGAGAGTTTATATGGGGACTATTCCAAAAGAGAGCGTGGTATGTTAGTATCGATATTCTATGGGGTTACGACCGAAACGAGCTTCCATAACGGGTTTCTGCCAGATATTTTAAAAACTGATAAAAAAATTAGCAATAATAATATTGACACACAGACGGACGGATATCCATTCTTGATCGACTCAAGTTGATCGGCAATGTATTTTATGGGGACTACAATGCCTCTTCTAATGCGTTACAAACCGACAATACCATTTTTTATACTATGTGTGAGCTACATAATCGATTCATGCGTAATACTGTTGCCAATCTAGTATGTTTTTGTCACTCTGTCACACTCTAGTTAAGTGAAAGTCAAGTCACTTGACAAACATTTGCCTAGTATATGTGACAGAAACAAAATACCTTTTCATTGCCAGCAATTGTTATAAAACAATCCACACAGACATATATGCCATACATACATAGTCATACCTCAATTATTGCAATATTAATTAGTACATATGTACATGCCTATGTACATATGATGAAGTACTTCAAGAAATATTTTATAAAATTATACTTTAAAGATTTTCACTCGTTCTCACATACGAGTATGCACAACAAGCGGAACAATTAGCAGAAAGTTGCCGATTATTTCTGGATCTTTATCAATTAATGTGAGAATCCTCAGTCAGCACGCGACAAATGTTGACATGGTGCCGCTCGCACTCGCGCTCCCGGCCGAACGACCCACCATCGCTGCTGCAAACACCCCTCGCGCACTCAAGTTGCATCGAAACGCTGATACGGCGACTAATATGATAAGCAATGTAAGCAAAGAATCGCGCCGAGGCGCGTCGCACGGTGCACTGTGGGACAAAACAATAATGTTTTATTTAAATTATATTAAATTGAAACAATCAGAATATACAATATACTGAAGGGACAAAATACTTAAGTACATTGCAATCGCATGGAGAAGGTAGAGGCATCTCGGCTAAATACAGCATAAACAACAAGGGGGATACACCTCCACTCTGCGGAACACCTAACCGTAACTTTCTAACGTATGCCATCCTACCGATAAGTTAATTTAATAGTCACGTCTTGAAACGAGCGGCTGTATCATGTGCCGGATTCGGTAAAAATGTGAAATATTTCTCTTTTTCGCACAGGTTGCAAGTTTTTTTTCGTATTTATTTAGTTTCTATGTTGTACGATTGAATATTGATCTGCGATTCTGTAACCTTCCATTTTCGTTCACCGAATGCTACTGTAACTATTGTAATCATCTTAATGAAAAACCCTATACATGCACTGGCATCTGTTCAATTACATATTACAATTAATCTCAACAATACAAATCTTTCATCACAGTCAACCGAAAATAGATTTACGTATTTATAATCGGCAACATTTGAATCATTAATTCTTTAGGAGTAATCCTGCAAATCTGCATTTCCGTTTTGCTTCGAGAACTTCATTTAAGCTTGGATATTTATCTGGTGTAATTGGAATCGATTCGTTCGAAGTGAATTTGTTTCCTAATCCGCTTGATCCGTTCGAAATTACAATATTTCCATTTAAAACAAATGCGTTAATCTATTGAAAGAAGCAATCAGATATGGTAACAGTTTTACGTCCGCCGGCAATTCACATTTCAAATATTTCAGCATGACTGAACTGTAAGTAACACTATCGATTAGCAGTGAACGTATATTTATATTCTAAATACTTTGAACTTTGTTTTCTACTGGAAATACAAATATAAATTGTTATTAACAGAATTCATCGTTTTTTTTTTTTTTTTGCTATTCACAAAGTTCACGTAGTGTGACAACATAACAAAAAAAAAGTGACATTGAATTCAGGGCTCGCAAAACAGCAGAGTTGCAACTTAAACCGTTCAACCATGTTTTTTAAGTTGTTAAGGGATATATTCTCTTAGGGCACAGTTTATGCCACTACAGGTCTACATCTGGCCCATAGTCCAGTGTGCAGTATAGAAATGAAGTATTATTCTTATTGGAATTATTTCGATTTGGTTTTGTCGCACTGTATGGCGGGGCGGTCCAGGTGTGCGTTTGTAGGCGATCGAGCGAGCAAGCGAGGCACGCGATAGCTAAATTGAGTACCGCCCGTCTGTCCGTCTATCCTTCCGTTCGTTCGTCTGTCATTGAATTTATACAGTCCGCCTGTAATCAATTAGTCATAAGTTGAGGAATACGTTGACTTCTGCTTCGACTTGATTCGACTCGTACGCTGACTGACTGACTGACTGACTTATTGACTGTGTGACTGATTGAATAAATGATTGAGGCGACAACGTGAACGTGAACGCGAACGCGACACGGTGACATGTTTTATTGCTCGTTTACGCTACTGAGCGCTGACGCTAGCACTTCTGAATCTGCCAGGTGCTCTCATGTTTGTTCGTGTCGTTGTTTGATATTTTAGCTCTTATTGCTCTTGTTGTTGATGTTGTTGTTGTTCATAATCAAAACCTAATTTGCATCAATTAATCGCATATCGATGCTAATAAATGATACGATGCGTACCTCCTTACCCCTCGACACGATTCGCTATGTTTATTAGATTATTATATATATATATATATATATATATATATATATATATATATATATATATATATATATATATATATATATATATATATATATATATATATATATATATATATATATATATATATATATATATATATATATATATATATATATATAATTATTTTCGTTTTTATTATTATTTATTAATATTATTTAAATGGTTTACCTACGATATTATATGCTGAATGTTTATGATGCTTATTATTAGCGCATTAAGCGTATATTATTTGATTGTATAAATTATGTTGTTTGTTGTTGTTTTTGATTATAAATACACTGCGGCTTATACGTCACATAATGCTTATTTACCGGCATTGCGCATATGTCACGTTGACCACGAAAAAATAAAACAAATAAATACGAACTATATGGTTCATATGGATGGATATTATAAATCGTGCAACGAAATACTTGAGTTAAAAATATATACAAACAAGATAAAAATAAGAATCGTATCAACGGCAACAGTACAAGAAAGTGTGCGAATTTAAAGGAACCATTCTACAAGGGGTTCCAACAAAAGTTATCGAAATCGATTTTGGGACGAAAGATTTGTATTGTTCATTTGTATTATTGGGATTGATTGTAAAATGTAACTGAGCGTTTGTAACTAGGTTTTCGTCACTTGGTTTTTTACCTTGTCACGAGGTTTTTTTTTATTTAATATCAATTATTTTGATTGAGCGCATTGAATAATTGTTAAGTACAACATAACTTATAAACAATTTAGATTCGACTGAGAGTCGGAACTGACATGAACTCACATCCTTCTGGCTACGTGGCGCACACTCTACCACACAACCATATCGCTATTGAAAAATCGAATAATCAATTGCGTACATTTATGTACATAAATATAACAGCTTAATGTCCATGCTAGACAATAGCTACGAGTGCACAATCTGATATTTGCGACGCTATATCTCGCTATATCTCGCTTCAAAATTTGCCCAATCACTCCAAATATGAGCACGAAAATTTGGTTTCAATTTTCGGCAAAATCGCAAAATGTACTTAGTATTATTCGAAAGCATTCGAAAGACGTTTACAACGAGCTATCACAGGATAAAAATATTAAGCTGTTTGGCCACAGTAGCCAAAGATGTCAGGAATATGTTTTATATGTTCAAAAATCCTACAATGAAACTTTCTCTCGAACTTTCCCAAAGTCGCTGGATCCAATGATGTCAGAGTCCATGCTTCTGTGCCACACAGCACGATCAAGATTATCAGCGTCTTATAGGTTTTTTTCAAATTTGCTTGCTGAAGTCCGAGTGGACCTTGAGTACTTCGTCTTATCCTCCGCCAATCTCTGAGAACACTCTGCTAACACGTTGTTCGTTCATGCCGATGATGTCAATATCATTAACATACGCGAGTAGCATCATTTTCTTATGGAAGATTGTTCCCGACCGTTCTACGTATTGACATCCACGTAGGATGAAGATCAGAAGATTAAAAACTTACACGATTAAGCGTCACCCTGCCTGAAAACTATATTGGTATAAAGGAGCACGGATATGTTGTTTTCTACTATGACGACGCTTTGTATGTGTGATAGCGTCATCGTTTGGTGGAATACCAAGTACACACAGGGCGTGTTCTTATCAGCGTGTCGAAATCGGCCTTATAATCGACAAGTAGGCCGTATGTACGTTTCTTTGTTGTACTCACGGGTCTTCTCCAGCATTTGTCGTAGAGTGAAAATTTTGTCACTTGTCGACTTTTTGGTATGAAGCCAAACTGATACTGTTCTATCAGTGTATCCAGCCTCATGAACACAATCAAAATTAAATGATGTCGAAATTGTGGCTAAAGCGTTTTTCGTTACATAAATGTGGATTTCCTTTCAATTTATGAAACTTTTATTAGCCACCGCATATTGTTTTTTGTATGTACGTTTCTTTTTTTTTTTTTTTTGATGGCAGCTCAGACGTTGATAACTACATAGGGACTTTTATATTTGCTTGCAAATGAGTGAACGTTTGTTCGTCGTTCAGCGTCTATGACGGTGATGGCTCTCTGGCAATGGCATGGATTATGTTTATGATGATGGTGAATATTGCTGCTGTTGATGACACCTGGGGGCGTACATTACGCCAAAGTGCAAAAGTCATTTCCCTGCTATTGATTTACAACTGATGATGATGATGATGGTAATGATGAGTAAGCGTCAACAAACGTCAATCGCTGCTGCCGAGACTATTTTTACCTATTTAATTTATGTTAATGATTAAGGAAAGATAAATGTGAAGCATTCTAGAGCGATTTTGGTTGGTGCTGCCGTTTTAATCAATTTGCAACCACTTCCCATTATAATTTGACTAACTGATCAAAAGAACGCATGTCAAATATTGCCATAATTACTCAGAGGCAACGAACCAAAAGAAAAAATCCCATCTAATTAGGCAATGTGATCAACAGCCCTTATTATCAATGATTGTATTTGTTTCTATGTGTGTATGTGTGAATGCACATATCGGAAGCGACACTCCCAACATATTGTAAAATTGGAGCAATCGGTAACCAAGCAGTGACTTGCCTTGCCAGCCCCCCTAAACTATTGATAAGATGCCAAGTAATGAAAGTATTGAAAAAGAGCAAAGAAAAAAAATCACAGAACAATTGCAGAACTTTGAACACAACAATAAATAAGGACGTTGCCTTCAGTTCTAGTAATTTGCTATGCCATTCTCTGAATAACTTGGTAAATACGTAGCGTACTTTGAACATCATAATTTCGTTATGAGTCTGCACGAAATTAATTGCGCGATTGTTGATAATTAATATATTTCCATTGCCTGCCGTTCGCCCTTCCATTAATAAATATGCCCAGTGCTCAATATGTTCATAGAGCGCGCAGGGAGGAAGAAGTCTATTGTAAAAATAAACCAAAAACAATACAGCACAATTTCTAGAAATCGACTATCAATTAGCACTCAACCAATAATATCAACAACATAGTAATTTTTCGGAATTTAAATTTTTATTGTGCCTATTTCCGTGTTTTGGAAACATTTCACTCTTAATTTTGATTTTGATTTAACAAACAAAAAATGAATTACTGAAAAGAAATCTGAATCATTGTACGACTAAACTTTATGAAGCGTTCGATTTGATAGTTAAATGGAAATTTTTGTAATGTAAGAAAAAAAAGTAGTTAGATACGTGAAATATGGACAATGTGTTGTGCTTATCATTTGAAATACATTTTGCTATATTTATGATATGATGATGATGATGATAATCAATTTAAAAATGGAACTGATATTAAATACGATATTATTTTAAATTCTTTAATTAGAAATTCTATTGTTTACAAATTGAATATATCATTTTAACTACGTCAGATTGCGCGCTAACGCCATACTTTAGTTCGGGAAACCAAATGGCATTCAAATGGTCAGGCACGTCATCAGAGATCCAATAATAAAAGAAGGTTTCGATGGAAATGCGTGGGGCATTTTAGCGAAATGTTCCAGACATTTGCGCAAATTAGTTTGGCGGGGATTTTACAAAAAAAAAGAAAACGCAATCTGTTGATGGTTTTCCAATTGCCGCAGAAAATATTAATTTCATTAAAAAATTTTATTTTTTAATTGTGTTCGATAATTGTCTATCTGCACTTGCATATCTAGCGACTCAATGTGTTGCGATCCGACGCGTGAAGAGATAGGCATTTTATGAAAATTACTTTAAGTCGCGTCATCATACTGGCAGCAATAGCTACGTCAAACGATGTGTGGCAACTACATAATCCCAGCCCAGCTCAACCACCAATGAGCGATCAGTTTGTTGGAACAGCGACCAACACCAATACACTCAAAGTTGTCAAACGCTGACAATAAAATGTTTGGAAAAATTCCCCGGTAAAATTAGCTATCGACCGACCTTGCCTAACTCGAACTAGCCAACCCACCAGCGAAGCAGCAAATGAAATCAACGCACGCGCAGCCCGCAGAGAGTTTGACTGACTCTCTCCTCTGACTCCCTTACACACTACAACTATTGTTATACAAATGCAAACCATTACTGCTTTATCAAAAAAAAAAAAAAAAAAAAAGAGCTAAATAGCTCAGTAGAAATAAAAAAATTCCCCCTTTATAAAGTAAATCAAAAGCTAAACGACGAATGTGAATATAGTACATACTTGTATGAGGACGACACGGACACGCTTATCTTTATAAGAACTTTTTACTTGTATGCATGTATTGTATGTATGTGTAAATGGAGTAGGATCACTACTACAACTTCAAAGCCTGGCCACAAATATATATGAATCTTCCCTTGGTGCCACCCTTAACTCAAGCATGAATGAATGGAAAAGCGAGCCGAGCAAAGACGTATCTATGCGAAACAAATCGTATTAGTTGACTGCGCTGCTGCTGGCGTCGGCAGCGGCTGCTGCTGCTGCTGCTTGTCGATGGCATTTCTACTATATATATAAAATAATGTGCAAAACTGAAATCATGAATCAGTTGCCTTGGCGCACGCCAATTATAATCAACTAATATTATCGACAATTAACCACGAGCCACACGACCTCCCGAGGATCGCGCACGCGAATGTGTCAATGAACTAAACATAAGATATATATTTGTTGAAATTTTTAATAAGTATATATAGAAGTCAAAAATAATTTAGTTTTTTTTTTATTTTATTAAAACTTCTATTGTGTGCCGTGCAGTTATGAGAGTGAAAAGTATTTGAAGTGCAATTTCAAATATATAAATTAAAGCAGATACAAATAACAACTAAGACAATAAGAAATAAATCTAAACAACAACAAAAATGTGCAATATCAGCCAACAAAGTAAGTAAAAAAAAGAAATACTTAAATAAATAAACGCAAAAATTGTTACAAATTGTTTCAAGTTTCGAAACTCAAAATCAATTCCAATGCAAATTGTTAAAAAAGATTGCGAAATTTTCAAATTGCTCAATATTGAAATCCACTTGACATTCGTTTAGCAACTATTTGTACAAATTCATATCTGTTGCATGAATCAGTAAGTTTTTCTTAAAATCACTATTTTAAAATTCAACAATAAATCAAACCAATGAATTTGGGCTTTAAATTTCACAATAGAATTGGGTACTTTTTTCTATTTGCTATTTTTTATTTTATTTGTAATGAAATTGAGACAAACGAGTTAGCTTTTGTTTGCACGTTCATAGTCTGTCTTATCGCAATTTATATTGCAGCCGGTAATAAGGCGATTCTATTCTTGTGCGATGTCGCAATACTTTTGTTTTAAATAATTCATCAAAGCATCATATAATTATTTGACGATTAAAGACTTATCAATGTTTGAATATCGATTAGCAATAACAACAACAACAGATACAGCCAGCAATATTTTATAAGAAAAGCACGTGACATTATCAGAAAAAATAAAAACAAAATAGATACTACGCTAATATATAAAACAAATACAAGTTTAAAGTTATAAATAGTATTTAGTTAAGTTGCTCGACTGTATTATGCACTGCATAGTTTGTAGGAAAGCTAAATTGTTTGAAATTTTGTTATAATTTGTACTACAGATACTAATAGTAACTTTACAAATTTATTTTCGTTTGGCATTTTGTCATATGTAGAATTAATCAATGCATCAAATTTGGTGTCTTAATAGTTATAAAATAGCTAAGAAGCCAATCATGTCTAAAATGCATGTATCTATCTCCTTGTATCTTTGAGCTCGAATTCACTAGTTTGTTACATAAGCTTAAAACAAAAATAAACAATTTAGAATTATTTGTGTGCAGCGTATAAAATTTAGATAACAGCAACACAAAAAAAAAAAAAAAAATTAATAAATAATCACGAGACTTGCATAAAGAAAAAGAAAAAAAATGTATATTATAAAAAATTCATGAAATGAAAACGAAAATGAAAATGAAAGCACACAGCGCGTATGAGTATTGTTTCATTATCAAATAACGCATACGCGTGCTGCTGCTCAAACACTCTCACACACATATATATATATATATATATATATATATATATATATATATATATATATATATATATATATATATATATATATATATATATATATATATATATATATATATATATATATATATATATATATATATATATATATATATATATATATATATATATATATATATATATATATATATATATATATATATATATATATATATATATATATATATATATATATATATACACAGCAACACACTCGACAAACGGTATCGTGAGTCGACAAGCGAAACTGCGGCATTTAAGTACGCTCGCCGACCTACCGCAACATAAAATTGTATCTGTGAATTCGTTTTGAATTCGTTGAATTATTCATACGACGTGTTGCCTTTTAGTGTCTGTAGATGTGTGTGTGTGTGTGTGTGTTTGTGTGTGTGTGTGTGTGTGTGTGTGTGTGTGTGTGTGTGTGTATGTATATGCGCGTGTGTATGCCGGCTAGCCAGCAGACCAGACAATAAGCAGCACAACGACTCGATGACGTGTTAGACAACCACAACAACAACAGCAAAACGATTGCCGCCGTCACAAACGCGAATGCTTTTGCGAACAGTATCTCAATTTCTAAACTAAATATTTCAAATGATTTTTAAACGTCACAAGCGAGTTTCATGTGAATTGGTAAATGGATGATTGAGTGTATCGTAGAATGAGCTGGTATGAGCTGGCGTTACTTAAACAATTACAGAGAAACGCTCAAAGCGAGCATTCAGTCAACTGCTATACAACCTATATATCACTCATGTATCTTGCACGCTTTCTCACATTTGGTTTTTAATTTTTGCGTTTGCCACAAACAATTTACTCCATTCGGTTGTACACTAGTACGAGTACGGGTATGTAAAAACCCAGCAGCGTATGAGTAATATGAATTTCTTGTGAAATTCATTGGAATCTTTTTTTTTTTTTTATTTAAGCGTCGCGCTTCACCGTCTATCTGCTGCTGCTTCTGCTGCTGCTGTGGTTTTTCGTCTTCATTGTTTCTACATACTACTATCGTATCGTATCTGTATCTGTTTCTGACTATCGTTGCAGATGAAATCAATTGTAGCGATGACAAAGCACAGCATTGCAAATTTGTCATAAAATTTTGCTCATTGTACAATTAATTAGGCAATCATTTGTGATTGCATCGTGTGCTGTGTATGCTGCTCGGTGAAAATGCTTATTGTATTGCAGCGGCTGAGGTTGGGACAGGTGCAGGGGGTGTACAAGTTAGTTTTTATGGGTTTTTTTTTTGTGCAATTGTGACTTTATTTCAAAACAAGAAGAAGAAAAAACCGATTTGTATGAGTGCTACCCCTTACAGTGGTCCAATCTGGGCCTACACCAAAATACATATAAAAACTTAAAAATGGGGAGCACTAAAATACACTTTACCTGCAGATGAAACAGGAAATTCTGAATATTCAAACTTAAGAAATCTATATGTACTCGTATTTTACAGACTTTAAGATATTGCTGTTCAAGCAAACGATTCGATTTTTGATGATGATCAAGAATATATTTATATGCGCCTCTTAAACGTGAGCCAGTATTTTTTCGTATACAAATTATGCAATGAAAGAACTGCAAATGCTTATTCAAATTTAGGCTTTAGCATTTCCAACCGTATTTTGCGTGGGTTTCCAACATGGTTACACACGTAGTCATCTTGATGATTAACTATATTGTATCGCTGCACGTATGGCGGCAGGTTTTGGCTTAAATGCCTGACTCAAGCGCAATAATTATTGGCTTTAGCGAACTCGCTTGAAGATTTCGTTATGTTTGAGCAGCTAATAATACGCTGATGATACCAAACCAATATATGGACAGTCGGGTTTGCCATTGTTGAAGATGCATGTGCATGTTTTTCTGGGTTCTGGCTTATCGTAATGCAAGCAGTTTTCATTGCCTTTCACAATACGATGCATTGCATTTTTTGACTATCTAACAGCTGCTCACATGCAAACGATAATCACTTTTCAATTTTCAATGTCTATGTGTATGATAACGATCACTTCTGGCCTAGTGTCATAGAAAAATAAAATCGTTTAAAAATCCTTAACTAATTAGCTTGTACACCCGATATCCATAAATGAGTAAATGAGTGCAATATGCAATGCACTCTGCATCACTCATTCTTAGCCACACAACTAACCTGCTGTGTGGTGAGTAGAAGGGTGTCGATCGCAAGAGTGCGTATATTGAGCGTAAAGAACTCAAACTCAAATTTATACATAACTCAATTTAGGAAAGACGCACTCTACTCACTTGTTGCTATATGTAGGTATGTATGTGTATAGCTTGCTCTTTCTTACGCGTTTTTTTGTCTTCTTCTTTTGCTTGTGGTAAGTAGCAACAACAACAACAACAACAGCGACTACATGTAACAGTATTAAAGCGATGATGAGTAATTGCAGCATTTGCGCCAACGACTTCGCATATTCTCTTTAGCTTCTCTCTCATTTCGTTTCACATTGTTGTTGCCGTTGCTGTCGTGCAAAAGTATTCTCACACCACACTCCCACTCGCTACAATGTATTATTCTGCAGCGTATTAGTGTGTATGTGTGTATATGAGTGATTTTTATCGGCCAGGCCGTTCAGTTCCGCTCCAGCCCATCACATCGCATCTCATCGGTTTAAGTGGCACGAGCGCACACTCATTGAAGTCAGTTTAATTTAAGACAGCGCGAAGCAAACACGAACGAAAAAAAAGATACAAAATAGTTAAATATTTCGAAATATTGCAAATATTAAAAAAATAACGAAAACTAGCAATTAAAAACAAATAATTAAGCAATACGAATGCGAATTTTAAGGATTAAATTTACAATAGAAAACTAAATCGATTTAACATACAAAAAACTTTCTAAACGAATATTAATAATTAATTTATTGTGCATTCCCGACGATCCAAAACGACGTCGTCGACATTCAAACTGGAAACGTTAAATATTAGACTTATATTCGAAAATTGTAGAATAATTAGACGCCAATTAATGTCAAACGGTACGCTGTGCAAATATTTTTGTTTATTTCTTTTTATTTTGAATGCATGTAATATGCAAAATCATAAACGTTTGAAAGTTAACTAACTAAATGTGCCTTTTTTTCTTATAGTAAAAGCCTGCACTCGCTGCGCTCAGATTGACCAACAGCAGTGCAACCAAAGCAGTAGCAGCAGTAGCAGCAATAAGAAAATAGCACGAGAACGCCGAAGGTGTCATATAGGAAACAACATAAACTGCCACATATACTATAGACTTGTGCTCATCACAATGACGCTGGCCACATGCATTGCATTGCCAGAGGCGAGACATGTACACAGTGCAAAACACACAGCCGCTGAATCAACGTTAATTGAAACACTGCCCGATACATGGCAAGCGAATCCATTGCTCGGACTTAGTAATCAAAATAGTCAAAATAGCCAAAACAGTGACATCTATAATAACTATAGTGATGATGACAGTAGCAGTGACAGTAGCAGCAACCTCAGCGAGAGCTTAAGCGATTACAACAGCAGCAGCGGCATTGAGAGCGACAGCGCCAATATGGATGAACTGTATGATGAAATTGCATTGGCTGCTGCCTCTGCTGCTATGCGTGAGCTGCGTGCGCAACATCAACGTCTCGGCTTGCGACGCCGCCGTCATCGGCGCAGTCATTCGTTGCACTATTTCACACGTGAACAGACAGATAGTACTCCGCTCGCGTGGGAGAATCCATGCGCTGGTACTTATGTGCCACTCTCCGAATATGAGCAGGCGTTTGAAGCTCAACACAAGCACGGTCCACTACGCAGGGTAAGTGTTAAGCGCAGCGAAATCTATTGAGCGGATTGAATCTAATGTGATTTTATTCTGTCTATAGCACCTGTACATGCTGCGCAATCAAACGCGCAAGGAATATAGAGCGATGCGCGATGTATCGCATGAGGCGATCGACATCAAAGACATTAGCATCTGGAGCTTGTACAAGACCAACTACAAATTTTTACCGACGCTCAGAAAGAACGCCAATGTAAGTAGCACAAGCTTTAGTTGTTATGTTGTGGTGTGGTGCATACCAGATAGAATTTGCTGCAATAGTTAGACACGAGTATCGGCAAACGGCTTAAGTGGCACGCAATGCACGATACTTGTGGCGCATGAACTGATCAAATGACTGACTATATGTATTTTAAACGTTAAACTGACTGACTGTAAGACTTTGTGGTCCATCAGCAACAATTCGTCCGAAGGCATTGATTCATTCATGTTACTTGCGCGTCATTTCGCGTGCGCTAATTATGCAGAAAAGGCGACGTCAGCCGCAGCCGCAGCAGCAGCAGCAGCAGCAGCAGTAGCAGTAGCGGCAGCAGCTGATATGTGCAACGCCGTCTGTTTGTAAGCTTTTTTCTACTATGCTGCATGATGCATGTGCTAACTTGCCAATCACCACCCTCAGGGCGTTATGAGTTCGATTATGACTGATGGTGACCGGTTTCTTTACCAAAAAAATTTGCATAAAATTCTTTAAAATAAAATCAAAAACACTGTGTGCTGTAGGCACAAGGAGCACTATAGGACAAAAGTATGCAGCGCAACATCCTGTGTACATACTTCTCTTTTTTTGGATTTTTTTTTCGACCACAAATTACCACACACACAGACATACACACAGCAGTAGCATTTAGCAACAACCATTAACCAAATCGTTTTCTTTGCATTTTGCAGGTCTGTCTGAGACGTTGGTACGGTGACATGCAGACTTTCATTGCTAGTTTCGAGACACTCGGTCGTGCCCACTATAAATATGACAAGCACAATCATATGCGCGTGGAGACCGTCACACACGAACTACACGATCTGTTGCTCAGCGCACGACGCGTACTCTGCGAAATCGAGACCACGATCAATTCATCCTATCCAGAAAATGGACGCGCTGAGAAGCTACAAGTTATCAGTCGCGATGCAATGCACGCTCGTCTCCAATTCCATACGAATATACATGCAGATATCGTTGCCGATCTGCAAATGAATTCCATCGATCTGAAATACGCCAAATTTCGCTACCAACACTATGTATCGCGTATGTGGCACGTAATGCAGCGAAATCTCAAGGCGAACAGCATCGGAGACTGCGAAAGCGGTACTGCGGCGCATATTGCCGCATCTCTCAATGATATGGCAGCCTCCATCGGTGATGATGAGTTCCATTTAATGGGCGGCGCGTCCTTAGCATCCGGATCGGCCAGCGCAGAGAACAAAGCCACACAACGCATGACGCGCCGACGCCGAAAGCAAACAGCAACGTCGTCGCGCAGAAGCTAAGCTGCAAGTTGTATCTGAAACTTCTAATCAGCTGTTGCTGCTGTTGCTGGTGCGCGGGCGCACTATGCAAGTATGTCACAAATCTTCAGAGGAAATTCTTCAACTAAAGAATCTTATGCTTAAGCCTTAAGTATTATATTTATAATGAAGTTAGTAAGTAAGATACTTTTTTTTTTGCCATGACTTTAATCTTAAGTCAACCAAGTTCCTAGCTTGTGCCTTTAAATTTAATACGATAAAAAGAAAAAACACAAACCGAACTTCCCTCAAGAGAAAGCCAAAAACAAACAAAAAAAACCAACACTTTTTTAAGTAATCGAACAAATATCGAAACTAAACTAAACAAAATTCAAATGCCATTTACACAAATAATTCTAGCGATTCTAGAACTATTAAGAGTATTGTACTTATTTAATAATAATATTTCATGAAAAGTATTTGCCAAATCGAGCATATTCCCAAGAACTCGATAACCTCCAAATTAAAATTAAGTATCTTTCTCAACAAGTACTTATGTATTCGATGCCATTTGCATAGTATTCAATCTATTCGCATTATTGTATTATTAATGTTTATTTATTTATTTATTTATACATATATATATATATTTTTTTTTTTATATATTTACGTCTTCTGTGATTTACATTAAGTGAACAAAGAATTTGAAAAGTGCAGAATTTACTATTTACTTATTTATTTATTTATTTACTTAATTAATTAACTATCACATTAAATGTACTTATTTATTTAATTATTTGTTTCAATACTATGTCATTCTATAAAATTATTTATTTATTAATTCAATCATGCATCACAATTCAACAAGTCAATGGAGGTTGTTGATAAACTATAAATTATTTATAAGATACATTTTTTTTTATATATATATATTTATTTATTTATTTATTATTGTAGTAAATTAAAAAATTGAATAAAGTGATAAAAGAAATTACAAATATCATTTTTCTTGTCTAAAAAAGTCTAAAAAAAAGTCTACCAATTTTCGAAGTGTTACAAATTTTATGCTGCTGTAGCAATCAAACGGCTAATGACAGCGCGCTCTTGTTTTGTCTGTCAGTCTGTTATGTTGTTTACAAGCCTACGGAAGCATATCGTTCGCAGTTAAAAAAAGTTATCGTAATGGAATTCAAATTGCAACCAGCCATTGTTAATGAGCTACGTAATTTACGTGTGAACAATATGTTTGTGTACTAGACCATTACACGTTACAATGATACTGGGAGCATTAATTGGCAACATCGCCTGAAATGGTTAGAAAGGTGAAGGCCAGAATTCAACGCTCGTAACATAGGGCACATATTAAAACATGAACTACGATTGATATCCTACAAAATACCAAAAGTGCAAGATTTAACACCTGTACAATTAACTGTCACAGGACGCTCACCACTCATTTTCGTTGAACAGGTAAAGGTAAATCAACAAATCTACCATGAAAAGATTTTTAACGATGCTTTGTTACCTTGGGGACGTAAACAATTCGGTAGAAACCATTGGATGTTTCAACAAGACTCGGCACCGTACTATGAAGCCAGAGAAACCCAACATTGTTTCCAGCTTCGTTTCGTTACAACAATGACCACCTTATTCCCCAAACTTAAACCCAATGGATTTTTCCATATAGTCCATTCTGGATCAACTAAAAAATATGAGTCAGTCAACGCCATAAAGATTGTTCTTCCCTCCTACCACATTAGTACAGCGTGTGAACCCTTCCCTTAGAAAGTCATTGCTTTTATCCGCGCTAAATGTGGCTACATCGAACAAAAAAAAAATTTACAAAATTAGAGGATTTTTATTTGATAACACTTCAAGCGCCGACCGCTGTATTTTACCATAGAAATATAAATATTTAATTATGTAACCCTAATATTTTATTTATTTATTTGTACTATGTTCAGGGGCAATAAAAATTATAAGATAACAGTACTTAAGCTATACCATCTTGTCCTTAAACAAATAATAATAATAGTGGTGTTACATGAGATTTTGGGAATCGATCTAGCTATATCCGTCTGTCTGGATATTGTTGCCCATTTTTTGGCGCCAATTTACAAGATATCCGGTTGTAAGTTGACACATAGACTTCTTTTTATTGCAGTCAAATAGAGTATCAAAATTGACGCACCCCGCCCACTTTTAGGAGTAGCCCCCATATAAACTCACCGCCCACTTTTTATATTTTGCATGAAAAACTTTTTCTTTATATTCAATATCAACTTGTAATTCGACTTCTTCACATAATTATTAATGGGCGTAACCTTCCCAATTTTAAAAGAGCAGCCGCCCACTTTGTTATTTTTATAGGTAAAACTGTATTATTTAGCGAGCAGACCACCTTAAACATAGAATGAAGGCGCCAAATTATCACTAGAGCTTTAAAAGACTTCACAGTAATGTGTTAGATGCTCGTATTTAAACTTCGGTTCTACCAAAGTAAACGTTTTTTCTTGTTTTACTTCAGGAAAATCGATCGGTATTGAAACGGAGTAACGCAAAATTACTGATGTAAGGTCGGAAGAAATGCCACCACCAACACAGCAAGAAATTCAGCATTCATTGTTTGACATCAAAGATATTCGTCCAGCAACATATGCTCCGGATCTGGCAAAAAAAAAAAATCAAAAAAATCGAACGGAAACAAAACCTTTAACCGAAACCTGCCAACAGCTATAACAGTAATTGAAACCGTAATCAAAATAAATTTTAGTCTCACTTCCTGAAAGTTGTTATTAATAGAGATGAGCTAGTCAAAATACCGTGAAAAAAAATACGGAAAAAAAAACAATCATATTTTAACTATTTGTTATATTAATACGGAACTAATTTCTCATCAAATTTTAATTAAATATAACACTATGTTTAACGATGTATTCCAAAAAGCCATTGCAACATGAATATTCCACATTATCCTTCTCAGGATTGACCAAGTGGCATGTTACTATTATTTGTTTTACATAAGGTGGAGAGTAAGTCGAAGAAGTGAGCTCTCTATTGCTGCATTTTTACTAGTTTCTGCAAAAGAATCTGATTAAGGTTGATGATGCATTCTATGTGCAATGTTGTATAATGTCACAAATAATTAAATCTATGTTCTCTGCATAAACAAATACCGATGCAAGTACCTACTATATCTAAAGAAAAAAAATTCAATATTTAATTCTATTAAGCATTGAACCAACGACCGACCGTATGCACTGATCCAAGTAGTATCTGAGATAAATAATATTTCAACATGAGCGAAATCACGTAGGCCACAATTGACTCCGAACACAATCGACTTGTGGTTAAGTCTTGTCAAGTGCATCTGAAATAGTATCTAGAACGGCAAGCACTCGAACATCAACGCACCTGACCGGGCCGTAGAGTCGGGCCTCCGACAATACATTCAACCCACATTCACAATGCACACCATTTCAGTTTTATCAGCACGAACGGTCGCATTCTGCATTCTGGACTGCATTAATCATCCGCGGGAAATTTTTATGAATGAATTGTACAAACACAGTTGACTATGGGTGATTACGAATACGGTTGAGTGGATAGCGATTAAAATTCCAGAATGGCAATTCCTCAGACAACGAATGAGTGAGTCCACGGTTGATGTTCTGCCTCGCATAAGATACCAGAGCAAAGTCAACAAAAGTTTCATAATAATAGTGTCTTATACTTTCTAAAGATAATAAAAAGGTTTTTTTATTCAAGAGCCTCTATTTGGATCTGTAAAATTCTATGTGGACAACATAGAAGAACCGATACTGAAGTTTTCATGGAGGTTGTTACGTATACAAGAAATGTCTGGAATGAATTTGCAAGCTTTTATAAAAGTACGAAATTTCAAATCAGCCATACTAAAAACACAATACCGTGACTTGTTGATATGCCGCAAATGAGCGAAGGGTTTCAAATGGGGACAAGGCTGCGTGTGCGTCTAACCTTATATACGAAGTCCCTAGGATAGTATAGCGGATTCAATTCAAATTTCAGCTCAATATCTGAATAACTTAGTGAGTACTACGCATAAAATCTCAGACAGATGGACAAACGGATAGGCATGACTAAGTCAATAAAAAAATTTTAATAAAACTGATACATTTACTAATTAATAATTTATTTATTGTAGAAATATACGAGTGTACTCGACTTCAATATAGCCTATACCTAGTGTAAGAATTTATATTTACACCATATATACATAAATGTATGTAAATGTATCTCTACACATATGTATGTATGTTGGGCACTTCTATCTTTTTACACAGTAAACCAATCTATTGTAAATAAATTTTATCTTCGTTTCAAAGATAAGTTAATTTCTTAGAGCTATAAATTATTTTCAAATTTTTAAGTTACGAATTGGTTCCTAATGTACTGATTTACTGGAAGATAGAAACTTCAGATAAACTTGTATGTACAAGTCCAATGAAATGCTGAGTATACATTTAAAGTAAACAAAGTTCAAAAACCGTAAATATTTAAAAATACCAATTTACAATTATTTCTACGTCTTTGTATATTGCGACAAATGTACGAGGCAAATCCAGAAAGTAAGTGTACTGAGGCTCTCACGGCCGGATGGATTTAATTTTCGTCATGTTGGCAACACGGCAGTGTAGCGTGACTTCTCCCCTTTGCAACGAGACCGGTTCGAGGTCAGTACGTTGGATGGATTTAATTTTCGTCATGTTGGCAACACGGCAGTGTAGTGTGACTTCTCCCCTTTGCAACGAGACCGGTTCGAGGTCAGTACGTTGAGAACTATCGACCGTTTGAGATTTATAATAAGGTGAAAACTACATATGGTGATAAAGCTATGAATCGTACGAGTGTGTACAAGTGGTGTCGCGAGTTTAAAAATGGTCGTACGTCTGTGCATGGTGATCAGAGGAGCGGAAGACCTTCAATTGTGACTGACGAAATTGTGGAAAAAATCGAAAATGCGCTCCGTGACGATCGCAGATTGACTGTGGATGAACTTTCTGCGATGTTTCCGCAAATCTCCAGATCTCTACTACACGAAACAATCACAGAAACCCTCGGATATCGGAAACTGTCCGCTAGGTGGGTCGCAAATGGAAACTACTTCGAGGAAGGCATAAAAAAATTGATACCCCGCTTCACCACCTGCAGAGAGAGGAATGGTGACTATCTCGAAAAGTAGCTTACATTATGTACTAAAGTATCACGTCATTTTTTTGTTTAAATAAACAATTTTAAAACCTACAAAAATTCAGTACACTTACTTTCTATCTGGATATGCCTCGTACATTGTACGAATTGGCTTTGGTGTCACTTTTTGCAAATAATATTAAATTAATAATATGTATCATAAACGCAATCCTTCAAATGGTTACTGCCAAATTTTCATCCAATGTTGTCATTTTGTGTAATACATGCGAAGTTTCCGTCCATAAGAAGCCGCCATATCGCCATACAAAATTTTTCCTACAAAAACGGAAAAATGGGCGCTGAGTTTGTATGGAGGTAATATGTTCGGTTGGGCGTGGTAACTTTGATATTTGTTTCACATATAGGAACATATGATGCCTCTATACCAAATTCACACAGTCAGACAGATAGACAGACAGACAGACAGATATAGCTAGTTCGAATCGTCTTGTCGAGCTAATCGAGAATATATGTATGTACACTTGCTCGAAAAAGTCTGCGTACACCAGAAAAAAAATTTGAAATTTATTTTTTTAAGCTATATCTAGTGAGGGAAAATCTTATAGAAAAATTGGAAAGGTAGTGGGCAGAGCTCACTCATCAATATAAAGACGTGTAACTAACTACATTTCAAAGGGTTCCATAATAATAATTGCGATTAAAGTTAAAATTTCCAATTGTACGCAGACTTTTTCGAGCAATGATACTTTATGCGGTCTACGATGCCTCCTTTAATGCGTTACAAACTTTCAGACAAGCTGATAATACCATTTCACATGGTAAAATTTATTTTCCTCTTATATAAACATTTTTTTTTTGCTTTACGATATATTTTATGCAGTTGCTTACTAGAATAAAATAGCTCTTTGCTTCCCTCTATTCAAAGTATATATATATATTTTTTTTTTTAAATAGCCAGAGATATCTGTACATATGTAGTATGTCAATTTTAATTTTTTTTTTTTTTTTTTTTTTTTTGTATACGTACCGAGGTTGTTGACGATCGGATAGACAACAGGGGAAACGCTAATATCAGAAGCTGTAATACTATTGAAACGCATCCCAGCCTTTTAATGCTATTATTGTTTATTGAAGACTTCATTCCATTCCATTCAAGGTGGTTAGCTAGAAAAGTAAGAAAATTTTACCTTCTAGCTCCGTGTTGGTCATGGGTCCGTTGTAACGGGTTGAACCCACATATCGGTGCGGTAATTACAATTTATCGATTTTTAGTTACAAATGATAACACAGTGCTCTTGCGAACTCCGTTTTATGTGTGGAAACTGGAACCATGTGTAACTTAAATTAAATGTGGAATCTATTGTGGAAATCATGTACATGTTCCATAGTTTAGCAACCGGATGTAAATATAGTAGCAGCCCGCAGTCATCAGTTGGTCATCTCGTGTTATAGCATTTCGGTAAGAATTCGGAATGAAAATCATCTTCGCAAGCAACAACAACAACAACAACAACAACAATGATAATGATAATAACAAAAAAATAAATAAATTTACAAATAAAATAAATAAACAATACGTTTAGAAATTTCCAAATTAATAAATATTTTTGTCTAGTCACAAAACAACATCTTGATTTTCTCGTATACTATTGACACTTCCACATGATTCTATGATTGCCAATTGAATTTATTTATTGTATATACATACTTATTTATTTAATTTTCAACATTTGAAATCTATGTGAAAAAAACAACAAAAAATATGACATCGAATGCACATTGAACTTTTTTAACAATGCAGACTATAAGCATTTTATGTGGTTAAAAAATTCGAAACTGAAATATTATCATCAAAACTGGCTCCATTTAACCCATTTAAGTACTTCGCAAACAATGTGAGGATGTTTGTTGACATTCCAGGATGAGTTTGTCCTCTACATATCATATATGTTAACGTATGTAGTTTCCTACGATACATTAGATTAGTGTAAATGTTATTTACAATCTATTTCGACTTTACTCTTCATAGTTTTATTTTACTTTATTACACAATTTTCAGCCAATATTCCACGCGTCGAAATCAAAACATGTTGATTAAAAACAAATATATCCGAAATTTATACGTTGAGAAATTAGCTCCAGGTCCGAAAAAAGTTATAAATTCGACTGCATTTACAGTAAAGATTTTGTATTGTTCGATGCCTCTTTTTGGCTTCTTGTCTAATGACCATTCGCTTTACATATGTATTGTAGCGTATCTAAGCTATTTATAACCCGCACTGGAGGGCCAAGCGTATTTAGCTTTCTAAAGTTTTGGAATTCTTTTTAAATAAATTTTTCCTTTTTCGTTTCTTCTTTTTGCTTGTTCGTCGCCCGTTTTCGTTAATTGGTTCCACAGAAAGTTTTGACAAAGAAGTGAGTACTCAGTATGTATGTATATGTAAGTTGTTTCAAGCAACTAAATGCCTGTTGATTGTTTTCAAGGGTGTCCCAAAAGTAGGTGACCGATATTTTTTTTTTTTTTTTTTTTGTTTTGAATGAATGAATCTAGATTTGGTGCACCCATCATATGCATGTATTTATTGTTTTATCGTATGGTAATCATGAATCGTTTGCTGTTCATAGGTGAAACGATTTTGTGATGAGCACAACCTGCCTGCCAGGACACTTTTGTCATTGGTTTTATATCGGTAATGCTTTTACCAAATGTGACAACTATAATTTAGCACTTGGATCAAAACCCAATCAAAACCGTCATATTAAAATGTCGAAACTGCATTGATTTCGAACGTCACAAGAAGATGTTTTGGTTCATGATGTTGTTGAAAACCATGAACTCAAAAATGCAATTATGCTTTTGAAATCTGTATTGCATGATTTGCCAAGAAGAATTTTGAAAGAATCGCATACCGAATTTTTTGCTGTGTAGGGGTAGCATTTATTCCTATCTTGCATTAGTACGTTTTTTTTTTTTCGATCTCCCTGAAACAAAAAAAAATAAATGTAGGAATTAAATGTCAAATGTCGACCATTTTAGGAATTTTTAAAAACAAATAAAATATCAACTAACCCGATTTTTTTTATCCCCGTATATAGGCACTATGAAAAATATATTTAAGTCGTGCTTATTTGAAACTAATATAACTACGCAAAATCTATTTGCAATCAGCATCATCGTTCTTATTTCAATGGCAGCTGGTTCCTCCGCATTTTGGATTATAATTTCCGACGTAGGATCCAAACATTTATCTATATAGTACGAATACATGCGGGCCCTTGCCCGATGTATGAGTTCGTTATGGTGTTCCGCCTTTTTCAGCTGCCTTATTACAGACAATGGAATATGAACGAGGACGCCTCTACTGATGAGACTGCGATTGTTGCAAATATTGCTAAGAAAGTGGCCGGAATTGTATAATGTTTCCAGATCTATGAAACATCCAAGGCTCTCTTGCATATTTACAATAATTTCCTTTGTAAGGCTAAAAACGCGGTTGAAAACACATTTCAGTTGCGATTTATATTCCGGACGTTTCTCATTGGATTTGCTTTGTGCGATTAGTCCGTCGTACTCGAAGCAACGTAGACACGGTCGCTTCTTCGGTGTATCTGATATATCTTCATCTTTGTCTTGCGCCTTACGTTGCAAATTAATTGTTTTGCGTGATGACTGACACAGATGACTGTGAGATCAGAGCACTCTAGTATGTCTAGGATGTCTGTATGATAGGAAAAATATTAAAGTTTAAATATCTGACCATGTCCGAATGGTCGTCAACGGTAGTATGCCATCGTAAACTGCCAATCTGCGAAAATAGTAGACAACCATTGGGACATAGGTAGATCCCATTCGATTTTCGTTTTTCCATTTTTTTTTTTTTCAACAATTTTCTTTAGTAATTTAGGTTCCGGTTTCGGAGCCTAAAGAGAGCTAATTTGGTTCAAGTCATCTTGGCGTCAACACTAGCAGATAGTCTAATCAGGTAAAGATCTCCAGTTTAAGTTCTAAGCCTTAAAAAAAAGATATGGATCACACGCAATTGTTTTTCGATGAAAATTCGATAATTTGAGATTGAGAGAGCTAAAGCGAATCTAATTCATATGTTGTTTTCCATTAATGGTTTTATCAAATTTATTTCTTTCATATAGTTAATTTCCATTCGATTAAATACATAAGATATTCAGAGCCACGTTAAATAAGAGACAGAGCCAGCTTAGCTATGACATTAAATTCAATTCAGCGCATATTGTAAACATTGTCACACCTTTCACAAAAGTCAACTGGACAACAAATATAGGAAAGCGTTTTCGTTTTCATTTTGGAAATTATTTTTCCGCGTTCGAAATACATATGTATGTATAAGTATATACATATGTATCACTGTGGAGAGTCGTACACGCAAGTGATGAAAGCCCACCTTAGTGTGGCTGCAGCACGAGCATTATATATTTTATACATATGTATATTTTGTATCAAATGAAAAAACTCTTGACGCGGTAAAAACTAAGTGACGAAAGCCTACTTACAACTCACAAAACTTCTAATATCAATTTTATGACGAAATATTTAATCATTTTTCATTTTCAGCTAACTAGTATTATACGAACATGGACAGGTAGCGTCCATACAAACCTGAACACCATTTTGTTCTGTTCTCTTTATTCTTAATTAAGGTAGAAGTGCCAAACATGGATTATCTTACGTCAATACTTACAATATATTCCTTATAGGCCAAGATCGGATCACTTTAAGGGGTAGCCCCATTCAAACCTGCCTCTTATTTCTGAGTTTTTGCATGAAACCTTCTGTCGTTTTTTATTTTTAATTAGTTCTAATTTCTCATCAATTCTAATAAAATACACCGCATATGTCCAAATCGGACCAGTAATGAATATAATCCAGGGTTCATATAAGAAGCCTTAAAAAAGGTACAGAGTATCTCGACAGCAGTTTTCACTCCTGTTATTGTTAAATTTGATCGAGACGTGCCATTGCAAAGGTCGTGAAACGTACATTCAGAAAATATAAAAACATGCAAAATCGTATCACCCCAGTCCGAAATATAGGGTCTGAAAATACACACTCCAAGACCTATCGCACCACTATTATTTTCAGTTAATAGATATCAGAAATTTTGTGGATTGCAAATAGGCATTCGTCACTTGATTTTTAGCTCGTCATTTGTGTTTTTTTTTTTTATTTGATCTTATAATACAATACATATTCTCTGTCCAACTGCGTGTTTGTTCGTAGTATAAATATTTATGCTGTTTGCATACAGCCAAAGTGGTCGAGCGTAAAGTAAAGAAGGCAACATGCGGTCCGTTACTGCAAGTATCCGTTTACATTCCACGCAAAGCAACGAAGTATCTGATAGATTGTATCTAGTCGTATCTTTGCCGTCTCGCTCTAAACTAAATACAGCCACTTGCTTCCAATCGCGTTTATGCAGTCATCAACGCCATGTATCAAATAGTGGATCAATTCGATTTGATTTGACTCATGACATTCTGATACGCATATACTTAGTTATTTATATTTATGTAGGGCTTTGAGTATCTTTCATTCTGCTGAACGCTTTTTACGTACTACCATAACTACATACATATTTCCATGGATATGTGGGTGTACATATGTGCACAATAGTTGTTTAGATAAGCTCTATACGTGAGTGTGTGTGCTTGTTTAAAGTGGATTAAGTTGAGTAGTGCGACACTGGAGGCAACACCGAACGTAACAAAATGGACCCGACTACACGGAAAAATTTAAGCTGAAAACTATAATAATCACAAACAAAATCGATTTAATTTAACTGCAAGAAAAATTTCTAAGCACAGTACCACTGAGAAACACAAATATAAAATAAGATAAGCATATATAATTGGTTACATCTGCAATGAGAAAGGCTTTCTTTGGAACAGTAAAAAAAAAACTTTTAAGATTGACTTCTTCATTAAAAGTTTGTTGGCAGCCTTTTCAATATATCGATAAATGTTTAAGAACAACTTTCTTCGCTTCAAATTAAATGAATTAATTTTCAGTTCTGATGAAAATCTTCCAGCATACATTTAAAGTTAAAATATAATTGAGCAGCCATCATATCATTTTAAGCTTTCTGTTTCCAATTTGTTTCATACTACATTTCCATTAGTTTTCTACTGAAGGCTACGTAATACCAAAGTCGAATATATTTTGAAGACATAAGTCGATCTAGCCATGTCCATTCGTCCATCTGTCCAAGCGAATGTTTCTAAATCAAATTTTTCTTGATATTTCTCTTCTCGGAACCATTATATCACAGTGACAAATGATCTATGACATTTGCAATATTATTCTTTTTTGAATAACTATGAAGTTTTCATTTAGAAGCTCTCTTTCGAATGCAAAAGTTGAAATTTCGATCAATAAACTAGCATCAGAGGTAAAGAGGTTCGTATACTCAGAAGTTAGGTGATTGATATATTTGTTTTTAACGTTTTTCTCTCTAAAACCATATTTGCTTTTATACGAGTATACTTATCATCGCTGTGCACGTTACAATCTAGTGGAGTATTCGTCTCGATTATAGCTACTACTTCACTTAATTTTAATTATTTTTTGAGTTCTATTAAATAGTCTGCAGATGCACAGTATACACAGAATTACTGAGACTATGGAACAATGCCGCCAAAAGAGAAGTATTTCTAGTACCACCAGTTGTGGATGGCTCTCTTAGTGAGCTACCGGACAATAACCAGGTCGACTCAGTAATTAAAAAGCTGAAGCATAACAAAGCGACAGGGTTCGATGAGCTGCCAACTGAGTTAGTCAAGACCAGTGGCGAAGAGTTGGTAATACGTATACACCAACTCTTATGCAAGATATGGTCCGACGAATGCATGCCCAACAAACTTCTACGACTTCTTTTATACCAAGAGAGTTCTTATTTACCAACATCATCATTAAGATTCATGGAATTGGAACTGATAATTTCCTTAAACATAAATTTTTCGCCAGATCACCAATCGATTGATTTGGCAACCGGCGACTTGTACCTTTTCGAAGAAAAAGCCTTTGACCAATGAAATAAAAGCGTTTTGTGAACATAGAAGCCATACAAAAGGGATGTACCGACATCCTGCAGCACATCCCACCAATATATCACAATAAATCCGCTTCTAATGAATCAAATGTTTATAAATTTCCATATCATTTGTACAATATTTTTCTCAGTGAGGCTATATGCGAACATAGCTTTTGTACATATACCTACACATGTACGCAAATGTAGCTCTCAAGTTCAGTTTGTGTGACCATTTGTCGTTGTATGGGTGTTGGTAAAACAGAAAAACACTAGAAATGCCAGCTACACAGCTCGACACACAACTGTCGAGTAACAAAGTAAAGCCACTTGAAAATGTCCTCTTGCACTTATCAACCAACAATTCAGTCAGTCAGTCAGCCAGCCAGCCAGCCAGCCAGCCAGCCAGATAGCCTTATGTTCCTTCATGTTATGACTAGCTATAGCCAACTACAGCTACTATGTAGACCATTACGTCTTCTAATACTACTACTACTACTTATACTACTATATACTACTACTACTTCTACATACTTACTTTGTTTACAGAAAATTTGAGTAAGACTGCCACAATTTCCTCTTGCAGAACTCAATCTTTGTTATGTCCGCTTCACTTTCCGCAACAGATCCCATTATCCTTAATGTATGAAATACTTTAACGAATATCAGGTTAATGAATATTTTATTAAAGCTAAATTACATTTCTCAGACCTTTTGTCAAGTATTGTTGTTATCTTTGCCTATTTTCCATGAAGTATTTATTTCTAATGACAAATAGTAGAGGCATAGTAAAATGTTATTCAACAATTTTAATTCACTTTGATTGTTGCTAAGATTGTTGCTAAGAGTTATAAGAAGGTTAAATTAGATTCGGTTAGAATGGGGCGGTACCTGTTGCTTTATGCAAAATTATAATTTAAATGTTGTTTTTAAACCATTACAAAAATATACTTTATACGTAGCAATATGTTTCATTTTATTGGAGATAATGGTATGATGGTATCTATGTGACATATATCGGGTAGCGATACTTGTTTGCGTTGAAAGTCTACTTAAATTTAGTGTTTAATATTTACACAGCAAGTGCTTAATCGTTTTTAGATGCATCTACTCTTAAAATTTCTATAATATCTATTGGCCAGGTTAGTTTTATCTAAGCTGAACACTGATTCGCGTATTTAAGCCAAGGTGTCTTCTGCAAGTCTATATGCTGGCGTAATTATTGGAGACTAGCTTTAAGTAGTGATTTGTTTGACCGAACCCAATCATCAGCGGTTTTATTTTTGCCTCAGTGGCCTTTCACTTACTATGTATTCCGGTGCTCTATTAGAAAACACCACTCCTGCATGACTCCTTGTTTTCCTGGCCTTCCAGCGCTTGAAACAGCACAGTGGTTGGCACCATAAAAAATGTTGATCAGCACTTTCGGTAAATTCCTGATACTAGTAAGGTGGTTGGGTCGGATATGTCGCGTCCCCACTTTTAATCTAGGGTGACCAGATCGGTCACCCTAGTTAGAGTGTTCAGAGACGTTGAATGATTTTTTCCTAAATGGACATAAATTAAACTATTAACTACAGCGTCCTCTCATTTAAAAGTGCGTAATTTCACGTTGAGTAATTTTACGTTCGCAAAGATGACTAGTCTACAAATAATTACAGTTTTAACACATTTTCGGAATAATTGTCAATACAAACATTATAAAATGGAGCGGTCGTGTTTTCATGACTATTAAATACTCTGCACCCTAGCTAATGTAGACCTATGCAGACTTTTTATATTACAAATCATAAAAAAGAAATTGGATTTTAATTTAAAAAATAAATAAAAAAATAAATACCATTTCCGGCTATGCGACCTTGAAAAGTGTGCATATACGGCCAAATGATCTTATTTTGGGCGTGTTGGGCGTGTAAATTAATATAAAACATCGTAAATGAGCAATGTTCAAAATTTCTCTACCTCTTAAAGTTCCTGAGATCTGTTGTCTCAAACATCCAGACGGACGGACGGATGAACGGACACCGATACAGACGGACATAACTAAATCGACTCAGTTTCCGATGCTGATCAAGGATATATATTATTTATGTGGTTCATGTTACATACATGGTATGGTCTTGCCACATACATTCGCACAAACTTATTGTACCTTTTTTCATTTCACAGATACGATCAGATACATCATGGTGGCTATACGGTATATGGAAAATCTTTCGAAAATGCAACACGATGATAAGGTGTTAATATTTAAAAGAAAGGTGTAAATATTTAAATTTTAGTACTATTTTTTTAAAAATTATGACTGTGGAACATATACATAGATTTCGTTGGTATGTAACTCATTTTGTTCGTAGGAGAAACGTGCGGAGATATAGCTACAATATCTACTAAAAAACATTTAAAAAATTCATACCGTAAAACCATCAATTTCACACTATTGTTAGGATTGTTTTCGAAAGACGTCAAATTGGGCGCTTGGTTTGTATGAGGCATACTCCAAAACGTGGGTCTGGCAGGCCAATATGGATACTCTATTTGACTGCAATCAAAAGAAGTCCAGGTGCTGATTTACAATTTACGATTTATTGGCTGTAGACTAGTGTAACTATTAGGTACTTACATATGTAGATCTTGGCTTGCACACTCACGATGTTCTATTTTCATCTCGCGTCGCGTATTAAGCATACGTCATGTGCGTCATTGAATTTTCGATACTGTTTTGTGCAAATTAAGCTGTATAATATTCTATTGAAAAATTTTTTGTATAAAACGGAGAGATAATGTGGCCTTTTTTTTGTTAGCTGTTCTTAATTTGGCCAATTCTGGGCTCCACATTGAATCCATCGCTCTGACCGCGAAAGTTAGGCAAGCAGAAATTAATTAAAAATTTTTAAGTGTGAAAAAAGGAAATAACGAAAGAATAATACATTAAATGCTTTTAAGCGAAAACTTTTCGCTCTCAGAGAAACCAACAAAACAAAAGTATGAAGCATGAATTAATTGTGTAATACAATACATAAACTTGCTCCGTGCAAGAAGTTTTGTTGGCTTAAAGCAATGACTTAAGCTAACAATTTAAGTGCACCAAAATTGCACGATTTTAAGCCAAACTTCAATGGACTAACAACAAATATTGACTAAATCTTAACGAAAACCAAACAAAATAATAAATTTCTTATACTTACGCCAAAAATAAATTACCAGGAATTCTTAAATACATCAAACTGTCTTCGAAACACCATCTATAAGGACATTCGGTATTGTTTTTATTGAAAGTTCCAGGAAGAAGGCGAGGGGCGACGCGTCTTTTTTTAAATTATCTACCAAAATCAAACGAACGGACTCATGAGAAATGGTCAGATGACGTTAAATCGAGCACAATTTCCTTCACTTTTTCTATGGCTCCTCCGGAACGAGGCTACTAGGGGAACGGCACACGAGGAACGGCTCACGAAATCCGTTTCCAGCATAAAATTCTCTTTGTTCAATAGTTTTGTTCATTGTAAAAATCACGACGGATTACTGAGATGTACTAACTAAACCAACTAATGTAAATAAACTGATTGTTATACATAGGTATAGCATAGTCTGTTACAGTAATTAAGAACAGTGCTGCCAACTTACGAAAAAAGAAGATTTTAAAAAATTATCACGCAGATCAGGAGTATTTGTACTTTACTGATGTGTCCTTCGCTATGTTACATTCATTTTGATAGTTCAACAAAACCCAATATAAATATTTTTTTGTGCAGCATATAAAAACGAATGCACTTTCAAGGAAGTATTTTTATAGCTTTTGCATCTACAGTTTTGTCATATTCTAGTGATTTTTTTATGATTTTATTTATTTGTAATGCCAATCAGCGTTTTTTTTTTGCTACAATAATTTATGCGAGCAACTTCATTGATAAGCGAAACTTGTCTGAAGACTTCAGTGAAACTATTTGGATAAGCTACAAAGGACGTGTACACAAAGGAATGGACCGAAACTACAATCTATTGTAGAAAGTTTTATGAATTGATGAAAAACTCTGAAGCTAGACGGAAAATTATCCTTTCATGCTGGCTTTCAAGTTCGTCGATGCGGAGGCCAAGAAAAGTAAAAGTTGAAATGAGTTGTATAGAATGTTAATGTAGTAAACCAAACGTTTTCAGTGCCACAAAAACTAGAAATAAGAGCAATCCCAGCAGGAAAAAGAAGTACGAGTATATACTTGTAGGTATAAAATAAATACATAAAATAAAATAAGACAACAACTAGCCAGACAGGTGAAATGCCAGCCGAGCGAAAGTTTCACAGAAGAGCAGGGCGCAACGTGCAATAAATTATTAAGTGAAACCACAAAAAAAAAACCAGACACGCAAAAAATCGCACAGACGTACACAGTCACGCAGCTACGCACACACTACACTACGATGGAGCTAACAAAAGTTGAGTTGCATCCAAAATACAGATACAAAAATTACAGTCAATAGTTAAGAAAAAAGTTAAAGGGCATTTCATGCAAAATTTCAATAAGATCGATGGAAATGGAGATGAGAATATATAAATTAACCTACTCCGCTAAAGTCGTTTTACGTACAACTGCATCACTTTCAAGCTGTTCAGATAGATCCTGTCCAGTATATTTGTCTTCGTCAATGTTGACATGTGTAGTACGAAGGCTTAGACGCTTCGGCCGAATGTTGCAGACGCTGCCGAAGTTAGAAACAATAATAGAATGTACTTCCATTCGGTTCTGTTCTTTCGCCATTAGATAGGAGCTCCACCACGGAGGAGTTTAGACATTATTTGAGGTATAAAATCCTGTACAACGCGCATCTACGAGATTTTCCACTCTCTCAAAATATGACGTTTACCTGTCCGCATCTCCACTACCATCCCCTAAGACCAATTGTAATTACAAAAGGGTAATGTATTTGTTAATTCAATGCTCTAAATATTGCTCATTTCATGTTTTTTATTCATGTAAGTACATATTTTGTTTTTCTATATAAATACCTGCCGATTCGACTACCGGTTTTGAAACGAAAGTAGTTAATAAAAAAAGAAAAAAAATAAATTTGTTATAAATGAATAAATAATTACAAAAAATTCTCTCGATGTACATATACAGAAGAATAATATTTAATGAACCCGAACTTAATGAACCGTTGTTAGTCCTCTCGTACATGCGTACATAAGTACATATGTACAAGGATATTCTGACAACAGGACATGTTGCATGCTCTCGCTTACTCTCACTCGTTTATTCTTGTCTCTCTTTCTGTGATAGATTTAAACGCAGTAAATCTGAGAAGAACAGAGTGCACAAAACCAAAATTAGGTCACACGGCGTATGATAAATATACATACATAATCGTACGGAGACGTAGATACCCGAAGAACCAAAAGCCTAGCAAAATCAGAAGCAGTAAGAGCAGCTTAAATTATACTGTGGTTAGAACTGCTGCTTCTGCTGCTGCTGCTGCTGCTGTGGCTGCGGCTCTTACTGCGTGAGTTCTCACTAGTTTGTGGCAACTTTGTGCATTCATAGACAGACAGACAGACAGACAGACAGACAGACAGACAGACAGACAGATGAATAAATGCCTGAATGATCGAAGTACATACATATGTATGTAGTATGTATGACAGGCAGGCAGGCAGGCAGGCAGGCAGAAAGGCAGTCGGACAGGAAGCGCCGAAGGACAGTTCAACGTAAAGCGTTTCTTGCATTCTGATTAAGCAAACAAAGTTAATTGGATGCGACAGCAGTAAAGGCTAAAAGTAGTGAAGAAAAAAGTATCTACGAAATACTACATTTCATAAAGACTAAAGCTGAGCAAACAGCAGAGTCCAGTTTACGTGCTTGCAGCCATGTAACTTGTACTACTCGACAACAACTACTACTACCAACTCTTGCCAACTAAGACTTAAACTAGTGTGAATATTCAACTGCCGATTTCCACCATATCTGGCATTTGAAGCATTGTATGTTCTTGATGCAATTTAGCATCGATTTCTTATCATTCGTCTCTGGGTCAACAATTCCAACTTTTCAACTTATTTATTTATTTTTTGTAGAGATTGTCTGGAATCGACAGCAATAAACAATGGCCAACAATATGGTAGATATCGTAGATACAACAGTACGACAGATACATAGCGCATTAGAACTTCGTAAAAACAAGAGAAAATATTAGTTGTGGTCATAACAAGGGCGAAATGCTCTTCAAACAACTTTGTCTGTGCTATACTTCTGAAGTATATATATTATTCAAAAAATATTACAATATCAATTTTTTTCAATCCATTTTTGTGCAATCAGTCCGACAAGTACTACGAGTAGAGTGAAGTATAGTGATTAATTAAGTACTACATAGCATTGGATTTTGAAAAATAGAACTCTTACTAGTAAATGATATAGGTATGCAAAAATTATTATGAATTTACATTCTGCGATGAAGCTGATCCAAAGAATGGAGTCAGGGGTACACACAAGATTCAAATGGTACACACAAGATTCAAATACCAATACATACGAAATTTGTATTACTCTGCTATTCGGTATACTCCGAAAAATAACAAAGAACAAGAATTTGTTTGTGTAATTCATATGGTTAATCTAAAGAGCTGCGTGTGTGTGTAAATGTGTATGCTCTTTACATACGACTTGGCCACCTCAGCTTCATTGAGTCTCGCAATGCTTTCTTTTATACATTGCAAACTCATTCAAAAAAGTGTAATACTTTTGACACCACTTGTGCAGTGTATAAAAGTAAAATAAGTTAAAGTAGAAATATGGATAAAGAATAAAACAAGTGGTAAACAACCGAAAACAAACAATTGTCAATGACTGTCTCATTGTCTGGCAGTAACTTCACAGCAGAACAATTCTAAATCCAATATAACCACCCCAAATTGTAGCGCAGCAAATGCACTCAAAGGCGCTCAAAGGACCAAATGTAAACGAATACAGAAAAGGAAATATTTATTCTTTTGTTTTATTTTGTTTTTTTCCTTTTTATTGTTGTTGTTGTCGTTTTTCGTTTTTCATGTTTTGGTTTTTCTTGCTTGTTTCGATGCCTGATCGATTTCTCTTCCTATTCACAGTTAAATAGTCTAAGTGAAGGAAGGAACATTGGAAGGAGTAACTAACATTAAATTGCCTACTTTGGCTTTCAGTGGCCAGTTCTGTCCCAAAAACATCCACCGCCGGCGACAGAGGTCCATTAAATGTTCCCAACCCCTCCAAGTACTTGCGAGGCTGCTTTTGGTGCATTTGAAATTAAGTGACAATGGCGCAAATATACATAATGAATTATTTCTTAAGCAGTTAACCGCACAAACATTCAAATACAAACAAATAAAAACAACAATAGATAAAAAACACTTAAAAAAAAAACAGAAAGCAAATCAATAAGAAGAACTATTGTCAGGGAACACGATTAGTATTCTAAGTAAAAGTTTTAGTTGTAACAATGGAAAGTTTAATTATTATATTTTGAATATTAGATATGCTTGATATTCATTACTGAAAGAAGCTATAGGTACGTTTTTCAATTAATTCAATTCAATTTGAATTAATTCGAGTTGAAATAAAGAAATACTAAATGGGTTCATGGCTTTCGAGTTCAGTTTCTTTTGTGTATGGGTTTCATATAACAAAGCTGGTAACTGCAAACTGTATCAATTGCTGCATCCAAGACGACATTGTAGTCAAAATATATGAAAACTTTGAAAAGAGTTAAAGAATTTTAAATTTGTTAAATACGTTGGAACCGAAGCTTTTATTCTATTCATACGGTCTGTAGTAAAACTATACAACTAGCTGGCGCCAAATGCTCCGTACCTAGTCTATCCGGTGTGAGCTGATACCTAAAATGTTTTTTCTCATTTTTCGATAAATCTTTTTTCTTATCGCACGGTGCACTTTACATACTCGTATGTAAAAAATGTTATCCATTTGAGTCAAATAGTTGCTTATATATGACAAACTTTGTCTTTCTTTGGGACCTAATTTAACTTTCCCTCTTCCCCATGATGGCTCAAGGTATTTTTTACATTTAGAAATATGTAAACGTATTTTTTAATGTTGAGAGAGAACAATGTTAATAAATAATTTATGTTGGGTTAAACTTCTATCGCTCATCAGTCTGCAGTTTAAAATTGAACTATTATCAATGTAAGAGAGTCTTGTTTGGAAAATATGGAAGTTTGCCACCCACTTAAACCAAAGGTTTGTGTAGATCTCTGTGTTATAGAGGCCTGATCTGTGCTTATAGTAAGATGCTATATACAAGAAATTTGTTTATCAAATAAGCAGTTCAATTAATACATAGACTGTGTAGGTTTGTAGAAAGGCTACCACTTATGACGGGTTTGATACTTGTAATTTAGTCTTATTATATGTGTACAAGTTTAGTTAATCTATTTCTGAGTACGTCTCGATGCTTGAGCGTACATACGGACATTCGGGATTGGCCATTTCTTTTCCGGTTTTGATACTGAGCAAGAATATATATATATACAGTGCTCGTACATATCTTAAGCCCCAAAATAGCATACAAGAAGCGACTACTCGTAAAATTAACACATTTTTTCTTTTAGTGTACACACAATAAAGTATTTTATTTAAAAATTGCATGTGTTTGTTGTTGTCGTACTACGACTGTGACTGTGTGCGGTTGTCGAAACTGGGTCAATTGCGGTTAACAAGTGCAGCTGACTTGGCTGCCTTTTGGCCAAATACGATAAAATGCTAACTTGGCGCGTTCTCCGACTCCAACTCCAACTCCGACGTCTGTACCGAGAAATTGCCAACGGTGACGGAGACGACCATTCCGGATAGACTGCTGACTGTGTCGGCAGTAATGTACTGTGCACAAAATGGGTTTTGGGTTCAGCTATAGCTTGAGCTTGGTTTCGATTGTGTCGGAATGCGAATACGTATGTATATGCGAGGGATGGCGATAGCGAATGCGAATGCGAATGCGGACAGGATGCTCTGAATGCGTTGGCGCGCAGTTAACTGAATCAAAAACAAATGCCATCTGCCAGCGGCATGCGTCTGAATGGCCATGTAAAAAGGCGATAGTAGTAGTATGGGAAATGGTAAAGTAAACCCGGAATGCCGCCATGTCGCAATGCCTGGCATGCTGGATAGCTCATTCATATCCGCAACTCGCACACTATATTAACTAAACATCCTGGCTTGTGCGGCTGACCCCAGACATGCTCCAAATGTCACCCTAAAGAAGACTTCATTTACAGCAGCATCAAAAGCAGCAGCAACTGCAGCAGCAGTGCAAAAGCGACAATTATGTGCGTTATTTATCGCCTGCGCGACACAGAACAATATTTCACAAATTATGAGGCTGTCTGGCTTTTGGCTCAGTTTGTGAATGAGTTTATGTAGCTTAGCGCCTTTTATCTTTTTTTATCTCTCACTTCTTTTTTGGTTTTACAACCAAATAGGAAAGTAGCCATAACAAGATATTATAGCCGAACAGATAATACGGCAAATTTGTTATATATATTTTTTGTTTGTGTTGTTTTTAAATGATACTCAAACAGCTGTGACGTAACTTTATGACGAAACGCTTTTATGTGTCCGAAATGTGTGTGATCCATAAACTAAATGGTAATTTCTTATTGCTTCAGAATCTCACCGATGAACCAAAATGAACATAAAATTAATATTGATATTATTTCGTTTGCAGTGCCTCATATTGCTGAAATGGGCGTGGTTGCACAGTTGCACATCAAATGTGTAAAATTTTGCGAAAAGTTTTTATCTGAAATGACAATAAAGAAGAAACGGTGCCAGACTTAGGTTTGAATTGGCCCCAAAAGAGGCTTTAGCAAAGGGAACTGCAAACATTTACATAACTCATGTATTTATTATATAATTAGAACTTTGTGCTCTTGAATAATACTTAATAAACTACATAAGGCAACTAAACCTTACAACAAAACTAAAAATAATTCATTGAAGAATTTGGTGCATCACTAAAAACAATAATTTTAAACACAATGTAACGGCGATATTCCAATTTTTATAAAATTTTTGATTTGTAATCGAAACGAATCAATCGACTTCATACCATTTAAGAAATTCTGCCTCACGGACAACTTGCTTTGGATTTCAATTTCGAAAGTTTAATTTCCAAAATGAAATAAAATTAGAAAACTTAACATGTGGCTGTGGTGAATAAAGAAAGCATGTGTACATCCTTTCTGAACTTCCAGTCAACGATTTTATGACATTTGGCCCACTGGAAGTGAAGTTATTGCATCTGCAGCGACAGTATCTTTGGGCTATCGATACAAAAATGAGCTTCGAACGAATAACCACTAATATTTGTTATTTTTTTTTTTTTTTTTTAAAACTTGGTACGACTTTGTCTCAAACGTTTCGATTGATGAACTAAGTTTATGGTAATGATTCTTTATACCATTACATATATGATGGCACAACTTCTTGGTCAATCGAAATCTGTTATCACCGCAGATTCCATCAACTATCGCCAATAATAAAATTTAAATAATAACAACCACTGGGCAAGTGATATATCTTTACATTCTTTGGACGATAATGTGTGATCGCACAGCTTTATACGAGCATAAAGCTTTTCTAGTAGCTCTGACATTCAATTTCTCTCTTTATTTTGGAGAATTTCACTTTTCGTGATACTAGTTCTTCAAAACTTAGATAATTTTTTTTTTCAAGTGGAAATGCAGTTAAGAGTGCATGAAATAAACGAATTTCAATTACTTTTGCGGGGTTTTCAGAAGAGCAAATTTAATTGAATGACATTCGCTCTGACACAGCATTGACGGAAGTCGTTGCAAAAATATTTAGAAGCAAATGCAATAAAAACGCGTTCTAGTTAGTGTTTACTACACACAAGTATGTAATAAGGAGATAAGTTTAAAATTTGTCGTTAACACTTTTATGTACAATACCTGCAGATAAACACATACATACTTACGTGTATAAATATATGCAGACAAGTAAAATGCTGAAAATCTTGTTGAACTATGGCATAACATAAGATTCCGTGACGAAAAACAAATTTATGCGAATTTTTTCAAGTTAAGCAGGAGCAGGAGTATCAGCAGTATTCATTGTTTCCTGTTTCCTGCTAGGCTAGCAGGAACTGTTGAGCTTCGAAGCACTCACGCACACAAACAAACAAACAAACAAACAAATAAGCAAGCGAACCGACTTCGAAGGAACAATTAGAAGAACAACCTCATCTAGCGGCTGCGGCTGTGGCGGCTGACGCACTGGCGACGACAGAGACTAAAATAGAGTCAGCCATTTCCATTTCTCATCATGTCAATGAACTTTGTAAACAATTTTTAATCACGCTTAGTCACAGTCAATCGCTTCAACCACAGCTCACCCCGTTGTACCCAACACTCTCACTCCATTACGAAAACAACGTCACAGGTGCCAGCGCCATTGTCGTCACTTGTTCCATTGATGCCGATTTCGAAATTAAATTGAATAAATCTTGGCCTACGCGCGTTATAACGAACAGAGGCGCACAGTGGTACAGTGCATAGAATAAAAATTTTTAGCAAAAAGTCGAAAATCTCATATTTATTGAAAATAGAAATCATGTATAATACATGTTGAATTTACAGGTCAAATCTGATACTACAATTTTTCTTAGACAAGCAAGTGGCGAATTTTCAAAGGAAGAACCAATTATACATAACATTTTCAGAAGTATCTGAAATCGACCATTTGAAATTTTGGCTTGCCACCTCTTGAAAAATTGCTGAAAATATAAAAAAAAAAAAAACTCAAGTGTTATATGCTCGTCCCATGCATGTTATCCGTCTACTGTAAGTGTGGTCGCACGATTACTCTTTCGAGAGATCTATTTTTAAATTATTCTCTATAAAAGTGACACAAATTGAATTTTAGACCAGTTGAATGCTCTAATCCCTAGTGGATGCGAAAATCTAACTTTCTACTACCCTAAAAAATGTTAGCTTAGAAGAAAAATATAACCATTTTTCAAGCATATTTGTTTCTTCACCTTTAAAAACACGTGACTTAAAGTGATTCACAAAATTAAGAATGGAAATGCATAAATATCAGATCAGAACTAAAACATAGCAAGGAAAAAAAATGTTTTTTATTGTAGTTCAATAGAATTTATTATTTATTTGTTGCTAAAAAATGAAAAAAATTAAAAGAAGAAAAAAAAAAAACGTTAACTTTAAAGGGACCGAAGCTTTAATTCCGAAGAAGAAATCAGCTGCTGCGTCTAACCGAACCGTACATGCGTAAATAGACTAGTGAGCCACTTCATTCCGGCGCACTTCATCCCTAGACGAAAATCGATCGCTTGAGTGAAAAGGGGCTCAAAGCAATATAATGTTTTTGCGCAATAGTTTTTGTGATCGTTAATGTGGGAAATTAGACAAAGAAGTTGGGATATTTTCAATTAAATTTCTAGGTCTATGCAGAGTATAAGAAACTTTTTGATAATTTTGAATATTCATTTAAAAAACTGACTTGTAATTTTAAAAAAAAATTTTTTTTTGGATTCATTACCACTGTGCACTGTTAAAAAGCAACAGAAGAAGCATCAGATAGAGTGTGAGAGAGAGAGAGTAAGCGATGTGAACTATGAAGGGGTGTGAGTAGGTTGATTGGGAGCAGAGGCTTTAGCAAAATAAGTTCGCAAAGCTAATGGCGATATAGAACTTGAATGTGAGCTTGTCACAGCGGCACCTGCACAACAACAACGATGGGAATATCAAGACGCACGCTTACAGAGCACACAGAGATCACAGAAAACACGCTGTGCCGCCTTGAAGTAGGCAACGATTTATGATTTCAACAAACGCACCGACGACAAAAAACTTTCCTGGGCTTCAAACACTTTACGTTCTCTATGTTATGTACTTTATGTTCTCTATGTCTCCCCCTCGCCACCCCGCCCCATCAACTACGCTCGTTTGCTATGGCAATTAGCGCTAACCGAACAGAAACATCAAAGCCCCCATACGAAGCCCCATACACCGCCCCAACACACCGTTTAAACTATTAATTTAACGCGCCTTGGCAGCCAGATTCACATTTCAGCAACAAAAGCTTGTTTCAGTCGAAATAAGGTCAATGAACGCTCAATTGCTAGAATTGCTACTTTGTATGTAGTACAAACGCTTGAGTGGTGACACTCTACCGGCTAGGCGGGTGGTCATCTGTGCTAAAAAAAAAACCAACCAGCGGGAACTATATAGAAGAACGACAAGACGACGTGGAACCTAAACGTACGGTGAGTGGGAGCAAGGTGCAGTGTGTGTATGTGTATGTGTGTTTGAAGACGATACTATGATTGTGACTGGTGTTCTCGTGTCTGATTTAATGGTTAATTGGAAAGCAAATGTAATTAAAGCATTTAGCAACCCTACTCAAATCAAATCAGTTGGACAGAAGTGAACTGAATTTTAACTAAAACGAAGGGAAGCGCAGTTTGCAATTGAAAGCAAGCAGATTAGAAATTAGTTTAGAAATGTAAATAAATTATGGCATTTTTGCAAAAATAGAAAACTTTGAAAAATGGAAAATTTTTTTTTGTGAATTTCCAAACAAACGAAGAGATGGAAAAACATGGCTAGATTAGCACGTCTCAACGAACTAATTACGCTTGTACGACTATGTACAATACATATACATTGTGTGCTGCACAGAAATTAAAATTTTTTGTATATACTTTTTCCAACATTTATTAAACTGGATGTGGAGTTAATGACGTCGTAATAGGTATGATTTAAAAGAAAAAAAAAATAGATAACAAGTCTAGATCGAGGAGATGAAAAAATTTGGTTTATTTTGGGATTTCGGCACACTATTGTTGAAATCATGCACTTTTGCAATGTTACCACGGTTTTCGAAGGACCTGGATGTTTGTCGTCTTGTAAGTGATTTCGGACTTTTTTGAATCGCTTAAACCACACATACACTCTGGTACGGGACAAACAATTATCTGCATGAATTTCGTGCATCAATTGAAGCGTTTTGAAGTTTAACAGAGTTTAAAACAGAACTTAATATTTTCACTTTATTCGAAGTTCACATTCCAACCGATGCCACAAACTTATTGTCACTTTGAGCGCTATATCCGTTTCCAGTGGAAAATATCGTAAAGTTTAACCTGAAAGTAAGGAAGTGCTTGAAACTTTGAAACGCTTCTTTTTTAATATATGTTTTAAGTGCGACTTAGCTTGTATATGTATATGTAGGTATTGTATATGATGTTTTCGATTCCTTATTAAAAACTGGAACTGTAGTACAAACAAAAACAGTATTGGGATTTCTACAAACGATACAAAGGATGTAGTTGACGAAAGTCTATATACCAAACTGGGAAAAAAAATATTTTATTATAGTTATGGCCTTCTACGAAGCATTACAAGTTAACGATATGAATATTTTTAAATTTAACAAACACAATATACCTTGTTCACACATACGTTTATACATGCAAAAACAAGCAAATTTTACAATTTAAATTTTGAACTGAGCGGCTAATGCAGCAAAATGTTGCTGATCATAGCTGACATATGCAAACATAATACACCATAATGCACCCTACATCGTTCCACCTGCGTTCCTATTTCCAATTACATTTTTTTTTTTCTTAAACGACAGGAGCTAGCGTAGCATCGTTCTCGCATCAACCTATGCTGACACACACAAACATCTACGCACAGATACAATCACACACACACACACACACACACACACACACACACACACACACACACACACACACACACACACACAGATGCATTTATGCACATAGCCCATATGATGTGCTATAATTGCGATTGCGTGCTCTAAGCTCTTGTTTGACCTTATTTTATGACATGCCCTCCGCAGTGTTTCTCGCCAACCTTCATGTTGCTGCAGTCACTGCATTCTGTACTCACAGATCAATAGCCTTGCTTACAAGTATCTTGACCTTTACTATCAACCGTAGAGCTTTGATTTTAGCATCGTTTTCGGTGCGCACATTTTCGTGCTGTGCAAATTTGTTGCCAAAGAGGCTTACCAAGCAACCGAGCCACAGAGGTACATTTAAACAGAGATTTAGTTGGAAAAAGAGAGATACAGGTAATAAAAATAGATGTGTAATAACAAAATAGAATGTTAAATGCAATAGCAACGAAGCTTTTATACACTTTACCCAATCTTACGATCTTTATAATGCACTCACGTACCTCTTTTATTCTTTTTTTATATGGGGGCATGGCACGGCTTATTTTCTTAGTGGGTACATACTAATTTTTTAGGTGCCCATGACAAATGTACCAAACCTCATCCATACAATGTTCTTGCATCCATACAAAGTGCACTTTACATATACATATGTAAATTCTTTGCCAAAAATACAACGAATGACAATGGGATCTGAGCAATCATTCCGCTAACTTTGCTGTCAATTCGCATTGTTACCGTGTCATAAATTTCATGGAAATGTTTTTGATAATTTTGGTACGATGTGGGCAGATAGACGGACATGGATATATGAACGCGCCTGTTATCTGTCAAGATTCGTTTTTATGCATTTTTCTATGTTTTAACAGGCCAAAGAACACGTACAAAAATGGTAATGGTAATGCCCCAGAGCCTGGTTAATCACATCTTCAGTTCTATGTTTCTATTCCGATTAATCATTTATTAAGTCGACACAATTAATCTTCTTTAAAACCCATTTTAAAGATTGAATCGATATAATACACATGTATATATTTTAGCTTATTTTACAGAAAAATGCAAACAAAAGTCTTCCTTAGAATTGAAAATTTGTATAATAAATTAAATCAATGTATTAATTGACAAATTAATTAAATAAAACATTCTCTTCGGAAAATTGAACCTTCGCAAGGTTTTAAAATTTATTACTAGTGTAATTTTTATTTAGCGAACTATATTCTAAAATTTTGATATCAATTTTAACTAGTTCAATATCGTTTAGTAATATGTACAAACCTAATTTTAGTACGAAGAAAAAGCAATGACAACTTTTTGTTCACAAAGAATGATAAGCTACGGATGCAATTGTTTCGGGTTCAGCTACAAGCCTAGCGCAGTCTCCTGGCTGTAACATTAAAAATGTTGCCATTCAAAACATGCTGATCAGGAAAATCACATAAAAAAATATAATTCGCAATTGAAAAATGACCTTGAACCAGCTAAAATTCATATATAATTTATTCGAAACTTCTGCTAAATAAAAAATATTGAAAATTAAGAATATGAAAGCATAGAACTATTGTTAGCCTACTTGAAATAAATTATATAAAATTCTTTCAATATCTTATTGATCTTATTAATCAAATTGAAACGCAATTATTTTTATATGCATTTCTTGAGTTGTAGACTATATCATGTAGATATAGTCTAAATAAACATATATGCATACATATTTGTTGTACTGTAGCATATTATTCTAAATTATCGATTTTACAGCGTTCTCAAGTTACTCAAACATTGTCTGGCTAATCTACGCCCTCAAATGCATAAGCTAGAAAAGTAGAATAAGAAATAAGGCATGGAGAGACATAGATGCCAGTGATGCTGAACGACAATGGCGGCGGCGTCTATGAGACTATGACGGCCCAAAAGGGTGCATTAGTAGTAGTAGCAATAGCAGTAGCAGCAGACGCTGTGCCAAATGGTGGCAAGGATAACGATAACAACAACAACAACAATACCATGTCAACAGCATGTGTGCTTACACAAAAAGCCTAAGAACAGTTGGAAAACCATCAGCTCGACGAACGTTGATGATGACAATAAGCACTAAGACATAAGCCAACTAGTATAAAACTAACCCAACCGATAGAAAAACCCACCATAGAACGACTGAAGGACTAAAAGACTAAAAGACCGAAAGACCGAAAGACCGACCAGACCAACAGCAACAAACATTGCTACTGACCTACTTACAAACTATGCTGAGAACCATAAAAAGAACAAAATAAAATAACAAAAATCGAAAAAAAAGAATGGAAAATTAAAAGAAGAAGAAGAAAAAAATAATAAATTCGATTTTTGTCTTTTGTTTTTTTTTTTTTTTTTTGATTTTTCGATGGCAATAAAGTATTTTCTGATATATAAGATGATTTTTTTCTATTTTTCTCGCGCAGCACGCCCGCATAACATACATTTAGGCGCACAGAAAACTGCCGATTAAGACGTTTAAGGGTGCTGGAGTCTGGCTGTGAGACATTTGCTGCCGCAGCATGAAGAAAAACGAAGATTTTCTGCCAAATAAAAGATGAGCGCGGAAAACGAGAAAACAAAAAAGAAAAAATATGTATGTTTAATATACTGACAGCAGAAAAAAAAAATTTGTTTAAACAAAATAAAGAATCAAGCCAAGTTGAAAGTAGAAAAAGTTTCTCAGGCAGCTAAAGCCAAATCCTTGGTGACTAATTTTTCTGTATAAAGTTCGATGACGACGCACCGATAGGAAATGAGTGATAAAGCCGACGTCAGGGGGAAGCCGGAACAAGGTTCTAAAAATAAAGTGCCAGGAATCAATTTAAATTTTGTTCAAATTCACTGCGTGCCATTATAGCACCTGAAAAGCAACCGAATCTATATGAAGCGGGGTGCAAACAGTTGAGGAGCAGATACTGCAAAATAAAAGTCAAATCTGTGCACACAGCACAGCGCAGCGTAGCACAACGCAGCCTTGACAGCTGCCAGCAAAGAGAAAGCCCAAAAGTAAAATGTCAGCGGGCAAAAAACGCTCGAGCAAAAATGCAAAATGTAGGAAAAACGCTGACGACAATGAGTCGTCGA
>JAWNNQ010000707.1:110000-235000 GCA_035044765.1 Leucophenga montana
CATAAACAGGAAGCATGAACAACGAACTTCAAGGGCGGCACATCAGCGGTGTAAAGGAGAAGAAAGTGACAGCTGCAGGTGTGATATGATGCAGACTATTGCAGGAGTTGGCGTCGCGTCGCGTCGCGTCGCGTCCTGTCGAACATCGCGATTGTTGACAGCCATCACTAAGTTCGTTCATTCGTGTGTGTGTATTTCTGTGTGTGAGTGTGTGTCTGTGTGTGTGTGTGTGTGTGTATGTTATTTTATGTATGTAGTTTAAGTGTGAATGTCAGTCTTAGCACTTGACGCTGCAGGACAAAAGAGCAAGAGTAAATCAGAAGGACCTGCAGCGTCACAGCAGCAACTTGTACAATACAATAAGTGCGAAGTGCATTTCTGTGTTTTTTACTCTAACTATAATAATCAGTTTCCATTTTTTTTTTTACTCTTTTTTTTATTCATACAAAATATATTTCTTAAATTATTTCGCTTGATAAACTCAGAGCGACAATTGCATTTTAGCATTTCACTGCCCCACTGTCAATGGAAAATTATTTATGCATTTAATGGCATTTTATTATACTAAAATTGAACAATATCTACAAGTATTTGTCATCAATTAACTAATTCAAATAAAAAAAAATAAAAAAAACTGCCGAAAAACGAGAAACGTTCACTGTCCAGGAGTTGTAAGCGCGATGTAGTTTCAATTTCATCGCCAACATTATTCGCTACTCAATGGTAAGTCTCCTATTTTATACTAAAAATGTATCTGTGTGCTATGTTGACTTCTTTGAACTCGATGTAGAGTATTGACTTTGATATCTAAAATCAAAAATTACCTGAATATTTCGTTGAAATTCGGTAAATGTACGTTTTCTACATGGTAGATGTTGATTTTTGTATTGAAATATTTTAATTTGTTATTTCTTTTTTTTTCAAATATTCAAAAAGAACTGAATCATATATCTCTCATCGTTACTTTTTGTGACTTAAATATAAAAGTTAGACATATGCTGTCGCCGACTTTTTTGTAGGCTCTAAAACTTTTCTCTAGAACTCAAACCAAATCTCTCGTTAAGGCAGCGTTCGTAAGAAACGTTTTCGTTCGACCATTTTTTCTCCGACTTACTTTGCAAATCCGACTACCACGGAAAATCCGACTACCACGAAAAAGTCTTTTCATTTTTCGTGTTAATATATAGCCTATAACACTCACAAACACTTTATAATACACTATAATATTAGTATAGACTTTATAATATTAGTGTAGATAAGTTTAAAAAAATTAATTTTTTAAATTTTTTATATTAAAAATAATTTGCATAAGTGTACATAAGGAAAAGAGCAGGGTATCCCGAAGTCGTAGACTCATGGCTGCAATGTGTTTACTTATTTTGTTTGCAAATTAAACTGCAGCAATGGAAAATGAAACTTATCGCTTATAGTCTCAAAAATCTGCAAAACGCTTATTATTTTGATTTTGCGGAAATATTAAATTTGTCAAGGGTGTAAGGGATAGAAAGATAGACGTGTTCCCAAATGAATATATCTAAAAGTAGCTCGGCTTCTTCGGAAAGTTTTTTCGTTAGGACCATTTTTTAGTTATTTGGCTTTCTCCAGCTTGATACAGATGGATCAAAAGTTAACAGTATCTGTGATCTAATTGTGAAAGTGTTACAAAATGTCGAATTATATTCTTAACGTCAATAAGATTTTATTTTATTCTTTTTTTTTTTTTTTAATTTTGCAATAGCTCTAGATATTATTATAAAAGTCTTCCACACTTTGCAGAAACTGCTGATTGCTGTTTTTAATTAAGAGTAACCAGAAAATGTGTTATTTTACTTAGACGATGGTTAGAGGACGGCAAACTTAATATCCATTTTCAGTGTTTACTAAAAAAGTATAGATGCAAGAGGTGCAAGAAGATGCGTTCTCATAAATCTGGTGAGCTATAGAACTAAATTTATTTCGACAGATGCAAATGGATCTTATACTCTTCGAAACTATACCAACTAAAAAGTTTTATGTATTTATTTACCTTATTAATTTTACACGCTTTTTTAAAAAAGTATTGTACTTACTTGGGTACATCTGTCAAACGATTTTCAATAGGATAACAACCCTTCAATAACACTGTGCAGTAAACCTGTGCGCTAGATATCTCTCATCGTTATGGAATCTTGCAAATATCAATGATAAGCAAGATTCCATAAGAAAATCTAATCAGGCAATGGTTTCCTCTGAAGCCAGAAAATAAACAATGTCCATGAGCAAATGTATCTACTAAAATGTGTACGAACATTTTAAGATGCACAATCTTGATATAATATATTCATTGTTTCACACGAATTCAGTTTTTTTTTTTTTTTTTTACTTGTGATGACTGGCTGCTTACATCTGTTGAAGTTAAAGCATCTGTAATACATATGTAAATTCGAAAAAAACATTTTTATTCTATGTATTTTATTTTCTGCATTGTATAATTTTAAAAAAGTTTTATTTTTTTTATTTTTGAAATTAACAAATTTTTTATGGAGGGAGAACAAAGATGCTTTTCCATCGCTTACCCTGAGCACCATTCAATTTAAGACAGGCAGTATAAACGATGATTTTCAATTGTTCATTAATGATTATAGCATGAGTAAATATGCTTTAATTATATATTTTAGATACAAATACTAAAGAAAATGATTGTACGAGTAGCATTTATTTTTTACTTGTAGTACATTTGTTATTATTATTATTATTATTATTATTATTAAAAATTAAAAATTAAAATTCAAAGGCAAATTTGCTCATCTCGCTCGGTCTTACATACCTAGTAAAAATCCGGAGCCGGGAAAAAGTGAAGTGTAGGAGAGGGTAGGGTAGCACTCTGCCGTTGTTCGTGGTTTATCATTATATAATAGTGTTTGCTGTTGAATGATGCTTCAAGTCAAGCAGCACCAGCAGCCATTATTTTTTTTTTCTTTTCTTTTTATACGCCGTCTTCCACTTGCAGATCAGTCACAAAGCGCTTGCCTTTGTTCCGAATAATCCGCTCAAGAATTGCAACTTTTCTATACTAGAAATTTATTTGGTTTTCGGTTCACAGTAAGGCTTCAGCCAGCATTGCTGTTGCTATTACTCTTGCTGAGTGAACGAGGGGCGCTTGTTGCGAGTGTTTATATTTGAATAGGATTTTATATCTGGTATTTTGATTTGATGTATAAAAAACTGAGATATGAGTTTCGATTAACATTAAAAATGTGCGGCTAACAGGCATTGTTGTCATTACTATTTTATCATTGACTGTCGCTGCAAAGACAAAAATATTTGTTTTATTTTTAAAATGTATATTTCTAAGCTTATGTTGTTGTCATTACTATTTTATATGTTTTGGCGCCGCAAACATTTTCGCTAGCTAAATAATAACGGCCAGTAGTAAGCTCAATCTCTGTACCTCTGTATGATCAACCATACGTGCTCTGTTGGAAATATACACGAAATCTATTGACCGAGTATCGAAACTTGTGCATTTTACATGAACCTTAAATACATCATATTTATCTCTGCATTAAATTCAAATCAAACCACCCATGCATTTACTTACAATCTCTCTCGTTGGTACTGTGTTCTGTACTGCGTTACACGTACACGTCCCTCTTACTTTAACTCACTTTTTCTATATAGTTTTTTCTCAATCGCACTTTCCTTGGCTACTACGTGCCATGAAGCACGCGTGCCACAATTTCAGCAACAACTGAAACCCAGTGCCAGTTTACGAAGCTACCAACTCCCAACTACCTCCTACTATCGTAGATACAATGTCACTGCATCACTTCATTTTTCATAGAGCTACGCCAAGCCACGCAACGTCAACCGACATATACATACATACATACAAGTACATTCCTACTACTCGGAATTTGATTCTAGATACTCTGACACTATTCCGAATGCGCCAAGTGTAATTTTTGGCTAAAAAGACACTTTGAATGTTTATCTCGTGCACGAAACCAACGACACCGTTAAGCAATTTTGATAACGCCAGCGACAATGTCAGTCAATGCGGCCAAAATTGGTTAGGATTGGGTTGGGTTGGGTTCGCAGCTAAAGTGGGTTCCTAAAGTGGCAGTGAAATTGGGAGTGGAAAGAACGGTGGTGTCGTCGATAATGGTCGATTGGTAATGGTGGCATCGCAATGTATATCGAAGGGTTTGCTGCTGCTTCTACTGCTGCTGATACCGTCGTTACAAAATTTATTATGCTCTAATACTTATTTCGACGACGGCAACTATGAAACAAATATCATACTGCGACAGAAGGAGGCACGGTATTTTTAAGTAGATTCAATTCAATTCAGCCTTAGCTTCGGCGTGTCATGGTTTTGGGTCTATGTCACTTTATACACGTCTAGTCTGCAAGCGCTAGATGATGTCATTGGCGAGCCGATTATGCTGATGAGGGCTATAATGTTGTCGATGATGATGATGATATGTGGGTGGATGAGTGGGTGACATTGAAGGCATTGGCCTCTCTCAAATCGTCATGGCAGTGGCCCCCGTTCAAAGTAGTGCATACAATTTAACAATATTTAAATTAAATTTGAAAATTTATCAAATAGACACCAACACACACACACACACGTAGAGAGACTATTGTGTTTAACGACCTTCTATGTTGACCTACTCTGACGAACCCTTGTAACCACCATTTTGTTTTAACCTTCATCGTCTTTTGCTTATTTTTTTTTTTTTTTTTTTTTTTGTATCTGACGGGTTAACATATTTCGTGCATAATCCAATTTCTTTTTATGAACTTTATATACGAATTGCTGATAGCTTTCGAAGCTTCGAACTTCTTTACTTCGTTTAGTGGTTACTTGTTTAGTTCAAGTCTCGGTCGCCATTTTGAGTTCAAGAATCATGTTTGCCATTGTGACTTTTAAACCGCACCGAACCCTGCCAATAATCTTTCGATTAATGTTAAGATTTGACAGCTTTTATGTATGTTGTCTCTCTCATACAGTGTGTATGAGGGGCGTTGAAGTGCGCACGTACACATTTATTTATTTAGTTAGTTAGTTAGTTTTAGTTTTAGTTTTCATGTTATTTGTGCAGCAACTTGTCCCGCATCAATTTCAAAGCGTCGAAAGAATCCGCATCGAAATTCAGTTTAATTGCAAAAGTTTTTACAAAAAGATTGAACGAAGCACAAAGTTTGGCGCGTGGGAACTTATTTCAGTTTGAAATGGCTTATCACAACAAATACTTTATTTATTTATTTATTTTTTTTTTTTTATTAAAAGAGAAAAAAAGGAAAATTACTTGCTCCTAGAGTTTCCATTACAAATGCAATGGACGCTGCTATCATTTTAATTGAAATCGACCAACCACCTCCCCCATGCTAAAGGATAAAATTACGCTTTTTGCGATTTCACGATTTTTAATTAAAATTTAACAGACCAGCACCAAAATTAATATGGTCAAAGATGCGAATTGCAGACCGGCCAATCTCTAAATAAATTTTAATGAAAAATAAGTGAAAATATTTGTTTTGACCATGCCAAATTTTAAATGCGCTTCACATGTAAACCATGTCAGTAAACCAAAGTTATATATTCAATTATAAAATGAAGCAGCTAACAAGAGTTTTTGTTTATAGCAAATTTTTAGCCAAATTCTAAAAAATCAGTAGATTCTCAATTAGTCGGAATCTTTTTTGTTATGTACAATAGATATGTTCAGCAATAAATCTTTTCTTAAACGAAGTACAAAATTCTTGCTTCAAGAACTTTTTTTTCAAAATTTCAAAAAAATTTTAAATTTAGCCATCTTCAAAAAAAAAATTCTAATTTAATTTTGTTATACTTATATGGTTTATAAAAATATTCTTGGGTGGAGGAAACTGGTATTCATAAATTATAGGTCGCCAATAACAATTACGAAACTGGTCTTGCTTAGAAGTCGTCGTCTTACCTGCCTATGCTAACGGGTTGCCGAGGCACAACCCACTGCTTTTCGCATTTACTGTCGGTGCGAATACTTGGAATAGCTGAGAGAGAGTAAATTGTATTTTCCTCACACGTTTTTCTTTTCTCCTCTCAGAGTTTGACTTAATAATTTCCGCTTACGTCAAGTCAAAAAGGACTTATTTGACATTGTTAGACTTTTATACTTGACTTGAGTACAGATTTCGTCTTAGAATTATACCTATTTAAGAATGTTTATACATACGAGTTTTTATACCTATTTAGAAACTTTATACCTATTTAAGAATTTTATACTTATTCTAAATATATTCCACGCAAAATTGACTACGAATCGTACTAAAAAATTTTAAGTACGCCTCCGGATAAAAACAACTATTTCAAACCTATTTTTAGAATATCTTTTTTCTGTGTATGGGTGACACTTATTTCACATCTTCGCAATGCCAGTAATACCTTCTAGTACGTCATATACTTTACGAGGTCTCTGATGCTTCCTTTAGAACATAGCAAGCACAACAATAAAATTTTAATACTATTCACAATATAAGTATGTGAAGGGTATTAAACTAAGTAAAGGGCTTAAAATGAAGCAGGGAGAGCGAGATAGAACGAAGGCAATGATATGCGAAATCAAAACAAATTTAACATACAGCACAAGGGCAACAACAACTGCAAGTAAAACAATGGCGGCAAGCAGGACCTTTCTATTTAAAGGAATAAATTAAATTTGTATTTGTGCCCCCGCCCCGCTCCGTTCAACTCGTTTCATTTAGCTTCATTGTCCTCCATGACTCGCTCGGTCGCTTTTCCTTGCTTTCTAAGTGAGGTGCCTGATATGCCATTTTTGTCACATTGCTAACCAGTAACTTGAGTTTTGTTTACTACTTTGTTTTGATTTAAATTGCAGACCATTTAAATAGTGTGCAACACATCTCCTCGATCCGATTTATAAGCAAAAAGTTCGTTATTGGGCATATAATACGAGGCTTGCTTGTATATTACACGCATTGGCAACACTAAGTGTAATTAGGTGCCAGATGATATTTTCATTGACTCTGTTGTTGTTATAGTGATTTGAAATATTTATTTCGGCCAAAAAATGGAATTAACTTGTTAAAACTGTTTTTTTCGGAAAAACTGATCATGTCGCAACCGTTCCATTAAGGCAATGTGTAATGTGTGTCTTTCAATTCTATATGGAACACAATCATTTGTTTGACAGTTTTCAGAGAATTTAGGAAAAATTACCAGCGAAGACGGATCAGCCTCTACCATGACAGTGCGAGCTCTGACTCAAGGATCATAAAAGAGAGTTTTCGGGCAAGACTTGTCCCCCAATCACTTTTTTTGTTCCCGCACATTAAAAATAAATTGCGAGCTCAACGTTTTTCGGCGCAGCTTGTTTTGAATGCGACTACTTCTTAATGACAAAAGTCCTTCGAAAATTGGTTGAAACTTTAGCAAAAGTTTTCTTTTTCATTACTAGGCGCAGAATATAAAAATCAAACCTGTTACAATATATTGTGCGATGGCACTCACAGTGAGCTGAGCTTTCATCACTTGCGTGTACTACCTTTCAAAGTGATTTAATTTTTGGCGAAATTGAATTGAGTTTCCCTTTTACACAAAATTCCGCTGCAACACAAATAGTCGAATTTATTTGGGCTTAAAAATTAAAAATGCGGCTCGCATGCCTCTACATGTATTCCTGTGCTATCCTATGGTTCTGTATTGCACAAAATTAACAATTGACAAAAACCACAATGCGAACACATTTCATTTAATTTGTCATATTTAATTTGGTTTAGTATGTAATAAACATTCTTAGTGTGCGTGTGTATGTAGCTTCAAAGGACTAAAGGACAAGCACAATTGAAGTATTATGGACAGAATATAGCATTGTACTGAGTATAGACAAGTAAACCTTAAACCAAAAACAACTCGCACTAAAAAACTTATGCCCAAAGACATGAAATGTAGTACTACGTATAGTCTAGGCGGAAATAATTAACGACAAACTATGTGCTTTATATTGTACTTACAATAATACACGTGCCCCGAGTTTTCCGGGTATACTCGTACATATATACAAGTATGTAGAGCCGATTCAGTTCGCATAAAATGGATGGAACCGACGGGATAACCGCCACAGGAGTCGTTGATATAGATCTCTGTTGTACGTTGGTAAGCTCTGCCAGTTTGGCTTAATTTGCGTTAAACTTTTTTGTTAAACAGAAACTGGGGAGAAACCGACAGTCAGACAGATAGACGGACGGACATAGGAAAAAATGTTCAAATGTAAACAAAAACATTAATCATGACTGCCGAAAAAGTCAGCAGAAGGCAGCCATTATTGAGGAAGTAGCAATATATGTGCGAGGATTTGTGTTTCACATATATACATACATATACTCGTATGTACCATACATACACACAAGTGCACAGGATAAGCTCCCACACATGCTTAATGGATACGCATGTATATGTACATGTGTGAGTGTGCGTCGTGTTGTAAAAAATAGATTTAAAAAAGAAGTAAATAACTGAAAATCTAATAAACATTTTCCATTGCTATTACTAGGCACAAAAATGACATATATACAATTATTGTGAGTGTGAAAGAGTACGAGTGAAAGAAGGACCTTTGAGCTAAATAACACCAACGAAAACTACCATCGAAAACAGCAATAATTGTAAGTGCTGCACAAACAAATATATATAGACGAACAGACAACCAGACAGACTCACGGACGAATGCACGGACGGATGCACGGACGGATATACAGAGCAAACACGCAGCTAGCAATCAAAAATAGACGGATTGCGTAGCAAACATACGGAAATTCTATAGCCTAAGATAATCAAAAGCAACAGTCGGAGTAGGAGGTATCCTGGTATCCACAGGACTCACTTATACGCTTAGTTGCTGTCTCTTTCATTCTCTGTTTGTTCTATCTCAGTCTGGCTGCCTCTCTTTGTTCGAGTGTGCGTGTGGGTTTAGTTGAGCGTGTTTTTGTCACTTGCGAATTATTATGATAATCGCAGGCATAAATTATGTGGAATTTGTTGAAATGCAATATGACAGTTTAATAGAGACGACAACCAAAGACAGACATACAATAGATAGACAGACAGATAGACAGAGATAGAAAGAGATATTAGAGCAGAATAGAACGAGTGAGAACAAAAAATATAGTGCTTTCAGTGCAATGGAGGTAAAAATAAAGCAAACAGATCAACAGGGTGTTTCAAAATTAATATTACATAATTTTGAAGTTTTGTATTGTCAATTCGCTTGAACTATAGATACGATTATGAAAAGGGTGGCAATCCTAATTACAAAGTAACAGAAGCAAAATAAGACTTTCATACTCTAAATATTCATATTTTATTTATTTTTTAATATAATTTCCATTAATTTCAATTTGAGCTCTGGACGAATGCATTCATTCCCAACTGCTTTATTAATTTTATTAACATACTAAAATTTTATGTAAATGTTAAATTTACACTAAAAATTTGCACTTGAATTGCATTCATTTTGAATGAATGATATTTATTCTGCTATAAATTCATTGACATTCAAAATATTCATGAATTCATTCAAATTTTCAACTGATTTGAATTAATGCAGTACTAATTCGAACGTTTGAATGATTCGAAGGAATTCAAGATTCAGGCCAGTCACATTGCATATGTGTTTGTGTGTGTATTTATTTGAATGTATTCAGATTAAGTGGCTTGCAACTGAATAAGTGTATTCGTTTATTCACGAATTATATAGTTTTTTTGTGAATGGCGCCAATCTTTTAACTGCATCGATTTACTCTTCGCACGCTTCACGCTAGTGAATATATGCCACTCACATGCGAAGGTATTCGCAAGCCGAAGCTCTCTCTGTCTCCGCTTTGCGTGAATGCCAATCCTACTTGCTCACTCTTCGTTTCTACTCGTCATGCTTGTAACTCAATTTTCGTAAGTAGCTCACAAGCGCTATTTGCTGATTCATTGTGGATCTCTGGTCAGTGGCACTCCCACGGGTGGTAATGGAATTGTCATCAAATCGATTTCTATTGGCATTTTAAAGAGAGAATTGGTCTAGAACTGTACAAGAAACAATCGACCAAATTCTTAGAAATTACTGATTGCAGCATCGAATAAAAAAACACATTGAAAAATGTTTTTCACATTTGTAATTGATCCTGGAAAATATTCCAATATAACACGCGAAGACCAAGAAGAATTGCTGGAGAAGATTGTCCAGAAAAAGCTGCCAATAAAATGGCATAATGAAAGGGTTTTTTTGCTCTTATGTTAGGAGACCAGATCCATACAAAAATGAGGATAAAGAGCTCTCAAGATGTTAATTGGGCATCGCATCGTTTAGAAAAGTATGTAATTGATATTCACGGACTTCGTTTTTTTAAACATTTATCCAGGGTTCGAAACAATCAGAATCCACGCGAAATTAGTTCATTCGAGTTAAATGTTGCTACGCTAATAATATCTTCAATGTCATAGTTACTGCGAGCTCTTTAAGGCTATTTAAATACAATATATATACCAATATATATATATATATATATATATATATATATATATATATATATATATATATATATATATATATATATATATATATATATATATATATATATATATATATATCATAGAATCTTCAAATTCTGCTTTAATGTTTTACGAACTCTAACCTCCTGTTGGGACACCCTATAGAGCAGCGATTCACACGAAGCAGTGAAGCGAACTGTCGACGCTGTCGTGTTGTTGCTTTTCAATGATGGCAGTTGTTGAAGGCAGTAGATTTGATTCAGCTCCTATTCCCGCTGTGCCTATTCGAAAGCCGCTTACAGCACCAAAATTTGTTCCATAGGTATTAAGTAGGCGCGCCTCTCAGTCATTGTCGCATTGTCACCCAACAAATGTAAATAGATGTTGTAGTAGTGTCTAGTATTATATATCAAATTTATATTACTTGCTGCTTAGCATGCTATGTCTCTCCCCTTCGCCCTCTTCCTCTCGCTTTATTTTATTTGCCTTCTCGCTCTCTTTAACTTTGTTTTCTTATGTTTACCTTGGGGAAATTAAGTTTGTGTCATGTTTATGTCACGCACTGCTCAAGTGGTAACGCGGTGCAAAGCAAGTTCATACAGACACAGACACAGAAACACCCCTACATTTAAATACTACGCCTCGCATTTAGATTTCTATTCTCGATGGTGCAAGTTTTAACCTCGCAAAATCAAAAGTTATATGCACAGCCATATGTAATTTCTCAAAAAAAAAAGAAAAAAAAACACACACACACACACATACACCGAAGCACTCAATGTCCTGTCGCTTCATTTCACTTTCGCTTTTACGTTCATTATGAGTGACATTGTTCGCCAAGTTTAGCGTCGGAATGAGTTTCCCTGCCGCGCAGCCATCCAGTTGGCATAACATGCAGCGGACAGCGGGCGAGTCAGAGCCGACTTGTTTCTCGCTTGCTTGCACTTATGACGTGACATGATGGATTAGATTAGATGGGATCAGCTGAGATTGTTTGCTACCGCAGTTTAGCTAGTTGGGTTTAGTTAAGCTTTTTTGGTTACATTGGTTAGAGCATCTTATGTATCGTATGTCGAGAACACTTCTCTTGACGGACTGACTCTTATTTAGTGTTTTCTTATTTTTTTTTATTTTAAACAAGATAAAAACTTTTGATTCGTTAGAACCGTAGTTTTAATACGCTTTACATAATATCTTAAACTGTATAACAGTTATAAAGGGTTTTTCAACTGCGACTTGAAAGTTTGACAATGTACTAAATTACGAACGGTTTGGAATTTGAATTTTCACTACTGCCAATAACGGAATATGACATGAATTTTACACTTTTTTCAATATATTTCCTTACAGAACGTTATTGTCGAAATAGGTGTATAAAATTGTTTAGCTTACTTTATATGCCAGACCAAAAATAGCCAAATAATAATTTTCTTTTCTTGGACGAACTTAACAACTTTGTCAATATTTATAGGATTTTAGTGACTTAAAAACAATTTCTTACCAATATTTTTTAATTTGTGGGTCTTCGATATATTTGGAACATTTAAAATTTTTATACTCGATAGGCGACTAGGCTTCCAATCTACACTAGAACACTTCATTGATTCCATCTTTTTTTTTTTGTAGCACTTTGCTATACATTGAGGAGGAGAAAAAAAAACGTGGTTGTGAGGACCCATTATGACGTATCCAAGCGTTTTTCATTCCTTTTCCGACACGCATTAAACACGCACGAAATTCGATTTCGACCCCAGAACCATGGATCATGATAAAAAATACCACCTCTACTTTCTACACATTTACTATTTAATATTTACTTATTTACTATTTATTCATACTATTTATTCGTATATTTATTGAAACGAATTTTAACAATTTTGGTTGGTTTTGTATCTACTATTTTATAGACTAAATCTTCAAAATGCGTCAAGAACATTTGATTGCTGTACACAAATCTGCGGCCAATCACCGACATCGAAACATCGATGTCGATGCGAATGTTGATACGAAGCGTGAAAATATGTAGCTGCTAAGCAAATTCCGGCAATAAAACGACGCAGGACGAAAGGATAATACATAAACAAAACGAAGCATCATTCAGAAAATAATACGATAATAATAAAAAAAAAGCCATCAATAATTGCAAAGAACAAGAAAGAAACAAGTAATCTCAGCAACAAGATTACAACTGAGTTCTGTATAGAATTACCCACGGTAAGTAAATGGAGAAATGGAATGTCATATTACAAATCATAAATTATAATAGTCAAATAACGAAAACAAAGATATCCCATATACATACATGTATCCATATACGAGTAAAATACAATAACAACGAATCCGAATTGGTAATTTGCTATGATCGCTCGATTTAAATAACTTATTTTATTGCAATTATTTCCAGCATTTTATTTTTTATGGGTTTCGTTTTTATACCCTGCACATACACCTAGATAAAGTATATTTTTTGGAGGTATTTAAGTTTTTTCAAACATTCAGCATGCATAAACCATACTGGCAGAGACGTCAGGCTTAAAAAAATGTACCTATATACTTATATTCGTTCCAATTATTTCCAATTCCATAAATTATTTAAAAAATGGAAAAATTTATAAAATTGAACAAATTAACAGATTTCCCAAAAAGTAAAATTTTACATTCCGAATTGCAAACTTTACAAAAATCGATAGCAAGGTCCGTCTGTACCGTCAAATGGAAACTATATATCGGACTCTAAAAATGCCAAAGATGCTTTAGTTTCAGTTTCAGTGCAGGGATTACAGACTTGTGACAAAGTGTAACATGAGGCGGAGAAGGTGAAAAAAGTAAAAAAAAAAATGCGTTACTTTTACGGTCCTAAACTCAATCGTCAATATACTCCTCACTATCGAAAAATCCAGGGCATTATATAGTCGGACAACAATGCTATTACAATCTGTCTTGTTGATTTTAGATTTATTGCTTTTTCCAATTCGTTTTCATTATTTTTTGCTTTTTTGGTACGTTTTATGTTTACTAACTTTGTCACGAAGCTTTCAGCGCATAAAATGAACACCCAATAAAATAAGTCTACATACATATGTACATATATGTTTCAAAATTTTCGAAAAGCTGGCAGGATTAATTAATCTAGATTTATACAGTAAGTCTTTCTGTCTGAGTAATATACATTTGTGTGGATCTGAAACTAAACGATGATGATGGGGGCATTTTTCAAATGTTAAGAAATTCAAGTGCACAGTAAAGGAACTTATCGCGTTCTTAATTACGATAGCGACGTTAATATGGAGTCCACAAAGCACATTCAATGCATACTTTCTTTTTGTCATGGTGACAGTCAAACTGTTGGTTTTCAAATATTCCAATATCTATTATACTCATCAGTTTTTGTTCATTCATTTCCATTATTTTCATATATTTCTGAGTACTGAGTACTGCTCGTCGAACATCACTGCAATTTTTTATTGTTTTTGGTGTTTGCCTCAAGCTAGTGGTGCCCTGAAGTAGCTTGCTCCAGTCTAAATCCGAACCTTGTTATAACGCTAAATCTTTACTTCAAGATACATTTATTAAGTATTTATTATTTAAGCTTCATTGAGCGATCAACGGTTAGTGAATTTGAAACATTCAGAGTATCAATGCTTCGGTTTCGCTGATGTTAATGAATTTTATTATTTTTATTGATTCGCTAAAATTCGATTTCTATCGTTTTTAGTGTTTTTCTCATATCTCTTATTTTTTTATTATCGTATTATTATTTTTACCATGCAATCAAAACTTTAATTGTTTCCAATGTTTGTTATAGTTGTCGCGTTAATCGTTCCTATTGTTGTTGTTGTTGTTGTTGCTGTTGTCGTTGTCGCTACTGCCGTTGGCTGCTACTATAGAAGGAACAAGTGAACGCTTCCGTTTCCGCTTTCAATCAGCTGTGTGTCTGTGCATGTGTGTGTGTATGTGTAGAATGTACTAAATAAAGTACAATTATGAATGTAAAAAAAAAACAGAATTTAACGGTGGCTGCAAAAGAAAGAGAAAGTGTGAGGAAAACAACGATGGAACAACGAAGAATGAAGTTTCAGGCGAGAAAATTGTGTAAAACGCCAATCAAAACAATTTGTTGCTATAACTTTACTTCATACTTCACCGCACTTTACCGCACTTCTTTCGCTGTTTTTTGATTTCCTTTCTAAATCGGGTGACTTAAAACAAAAACATAAGGAAAAAAAACCCCTCTAGTAGCAAATAGTAACAGCAACAACAACAACAAGATAAACAACGTTTTTGCACTTTACTTTCAAAAATTTAATGTAAATAACCCAGAGCGTACAAACAGGAAATAAAAAATAGAAGGAAAACGTAACCGAACCCGTCACGGAGAAAGCGCATTCAATAAAAGAGGACGAAACAAGGAGCTGGAGGCACGAAACATTTAAATTGCATAAATCTCGAAACTATGATAACAAGACTTTACAACACGGAAGAAGACCCCGCCTTTTGCTCATTTATCTGGGGCGCTAATTTGACAACGGTCACCGAAATTGGCCTGAATACGACGCCCGTGTTTAGTAACGAACTACGCGATGATTTTTTTACGGTAAGTATTGAAATTAAATGCAACTATTGTACAATTTAGTTTCAAGACGGAACACTTAATTCCGGTTTTTTAACTAAGCATTTCAACTGTTTACATATCAAATTTATTTACTACAACACTTTCTCTGTTGCTAAAGTTTTAGTCACTATATACATATGTACATATATTTATTTAGCCATTGTATTGTAAAGCCAATAGTATTTATTCTGAAAAAAACGATACAAACATTTAACACTCATGGCACGTTTTATATTCATCAAACAAAATGCGTTTTGCCGCGATTTTAGTAACGCCTTAAAGGAACCATTGGAGACTCCATAAATTATGTACTAGCATATTCATTCTAGCCATATCTGTATGTCCGTCCGTCTGTCCGCTCGACACTTCGACACTTGAAAATCCAATTTGCAGAAATTACATATGACGTTCTGTATCATCCTCTTTCAATAGATTGAGAATCTTTCTAAAAATTAATGCCCTCTTCATACAAAAAATGTCAGCCGCAATGTCTTTCAGGATATTAGTACAAGGCTTTTCAACGGCTTCTACATTCATAAAACAATATCCTTTCAGCAGCAAATGAAGGTGATACGAGGTGTGGTTGATGTAAAAATACGAGTTGTAGTCAAAAACTCGTTCACAAATTCAATAATGGTTTCTAAAGCAGCTTAGGGAGTGAATCGCAAGGGCCCAGTTATGCCCAAGTAGGCTGCTGTTTTTACTCTATGAAGATTGAGAAGTTGAGATTTGTTATCAGCAAAAACAAGGCTTCATAGTTTCTTATAGGCCTGATGGCTGCAGTGTTAAACCAATGAATAATATAAATTTTCAATACCCATTGCCTTTCTAATTTTCTTCTACAAACGTAGTTTCTGTTAGCTTTACTGATTTTCTACCACAAATGAATCACAGCTCGAAAATCTACACTAAAATCGAAAAAATCGTTTTCGAAAAGCAAAAAAAAAAACAAGGTTCAAATTGTATTTCTTAATATTTATAATTCGATAATTTGAATGTCCTTGAATATGTGCTAGTTTGTTTAGAGAGCCATAGTAAGCCCATTGCAAAAAAAAACAATATTTATGAATATAAAATTTTGAAACTGCGTTTCATATTATTAACTCACGCAATATCAATGTTTTTCAAACAAAGCCATTGAGAATGCTTTCAGTTTATAGGAGGTTATCCGTATATTAATTGGCGTGACTGTATATAAATGCTATAAATGTCGAAACAAGGCTTTATACACATTTTATGCAAATCAGTGAAAAACAAAAATAAAACGTGAAAATAAGTACATATATATATAAAAGCGTTGCTTCCTTCTTTGCCTTCAATCTCGATTATTAGCTGTTGAACTAGTCGACGTTCATGTACAGAAAATTCTATGAATGCTTTTTATATAGAAAAACGCGCAAACGAATGTGTTAACTCGACTATTGAATTTTTATCTCGAACGCTCACAAAGTCACAACTACGCACCCAAAAATGTATCTCCCATGTGCTGATGCAAAATGGTAAACATCAGGACCAGCGCATCTCGAACCTCTACTATAACTGAAGCTTAAGTCGACTGGGCTCGCCAGTACTCAATTCTACGCAACTCTACTTTGAGTACAGTTATATACACATATGTACATACATATGTCGCATGATTTACGAGCGGTTTTCATTTCGCTTGTCCCAAACCTCCTCTAACCCAGCGCTCATCCCCGTTACCAAACTCTCCTACACAGTAGCTATTGTCCTTGTTAAATTTTTTGTATTTTTTTTTTTTTTTTGTTTCTGTGCACTGCTTTTATCACATTTAATTTTATTTTATATTTATTTTCATATTCATTTCTCATACTCTGTCCTGCTCTGTTAACATTTCTTCTTGTTTTCCTTTTTCATGCTTTGTGCTGTGTCATTTGACTGCCATACAGGATGTCGAGGATCCACGTACCGAGGCACTACGTGAGTACTCCTATGGTATTATTTTGCCCATTATCTGTGCACTCGGCATCATTGGGAATGTGCTCAACCTAATTGTTCTGACGCGTCGGAATATGCGTGGCACCGCCTACATCTATATGAGAGGTATGTATTGTATGTATTGTACAAAAAAATATAAAAATAATAAATAATAAATAAATATAAAAAGTTTACCGAGAATTCGGGCATTTAAATTTATTTATATAGAGCCAAGTCAGCCGAAAAGCTTTGAGCATATTTAACTACAAGTAACAAAACATTGACAATTTCTTTTTTCCATCATTTCTGAACGATTTTTATACACTGTATCCATAAGTTAAAAGGGTATATTAAGTTTGTGCAATTGTATGTAACAGGCAGAAGGAGGCGTAGCAGACTCTATAAAGTAAATATATACTCTTGATCTGGATCGGAAGTATAATACGTCTATCATAATAAACTAATAGCCGCGTATGACACACGAATAATATGAGCATATATTTGCTCCTTCATTTTTTTTTTTTTTTTTGAGATCTTAAAAACATCAGAGTGTGCGAGGGGGATAGCCATATAAATTTACATCAACATTGTTCACATCGAGCCGTATAGGCTTTTGTTTATGTTTTGATTAAAATATACAGAATCAATGTAAGAAAGCAGTTTAATAATACATGCGTAAATGTACTATTTTTGCCGAACTGTTGGTACTTTGTCATTTTTGAGTGCAGCGCTGCGTTATCTTTCGCATGGTATTGTTCCTCATTTTTGTCCACCTAGTTTTCGTTTCACTTTTTGATGAAATTATATTTCAACCTCTCGCACCTGTAGAATTTTTGCTTTAACTATTTTCTGATCTGCTGTAACAAAAATGAAGCAGCAAATATATGCTCATATTAAACGTGTGTTATACGGCCAGAGGAGGCACTCATACAAATTCCAAACCCTACATTTTTTAGTTTTTGTTCTTAATTAATATAGGCCCAGATCGGACCACTTTAAACGGCAGCCCCATCCAAGCCTGTCCTCATTTTTGAGTATTTGTAAGAACATTTTTTGGTTATTACAATATTTTTATTTAGTTTGAATTTTTTAACAATTCTAATAAAATATGCCGCATATGTTCATATCGGACCAATAAATAACATAATCTATACTTAAACAAGGTACAGAGTATCTCGTAGTCTCGCACACTCAACTCAAGTGTTCTTTCTGTATTTTTTTTTTTTTTATTTGTTTTGTATGAGTAATGAATGTAGCATACATTTATGTACATTTATGCCTTTGTGTATGCTACGAAATTTTGTTTAGGCAAGTTATTTTATTACTCAAGTCATACAATAGCTCATTTACATAAATTTTATGCAAAGCTGACAGTGTCTCCTCATCTTGCGCTAGAGTCATTGGACGTAACACAGACACAGACACAGATACTCATATACTCGCATAATACAATAGAATACATACACAGAAATCCTTTAGGCGTTCCAAGTGTCACATCACACAGTATCCCAGAATGAAAGGAAGTATGAAAAAAAAAAATCAAATTTAGCTGTAAGTCCATTAGGGGCGCCACTTGCTTTATGGTATTTTAATTGATTAATGAGCACGCAACAACTTGTACAATGTGAATGCTCGCCTAAACCCTGCTAAACTCTCTCATACCAATCCAAGAGCGTGCGAAATTAAGCTACCAGCAGCATCACATCCAACCGGCATGCATAGGGCTACGGCTATGGCGTCGAGCGCCTGGCGCAACCAGAAATTTATGAAGCGTTGCGCATAATTCAAGAATTTCGAAACCGAGCACTTAATCTTGCTAGAATCACTTCCCGCTGCTCGATGCTACGTCCGCTTACTCCAAGGACATGTTGCCGCTGCACTAGTATGTACATAGTACTGCTGGCAAAAAAGAGACACATATGTCCTTCATGTTCAGCAAAGCATGACGCTACTTGGTTCGCTAGCTGGCTAGATATTCATCATATGGGCAACACTAGCTCATTGGACAATAAGAAAAAAAAATGGAAATAGATGCGGCAGAAATTCTAAAGAAGCGATGGCGAGCAACAGCAAATAAAAATGAAAATGGCACAAACGCAAATGCCATTTCAAGTCAGGATAATTGATTGCTTGGGTTAAAATGCAAAGTAATAGCATTCGAGAAAGGACCCTTTTTTCCCAAAAAAAAAAAAAAAGAAAGAAAGGAAAAGAAGTAGCAGAAAAACATTCAATTGCAAATAAAAAATAAATAAAAAAGTGAAAAAAATGAAAAGCGACTCTTTGACAAAAAGCAAAAAATAAATAAGACAACTAAACGCATAAAAGAGGTGGCGTGTTTAGATTCTATGAATGCTACAAGACCCTAAAAGATAGATTATGCAATCTATCTATTGTAGTATATACCAGTATATGTACAAATGTATGTTGTATATATGTTCGCTATAGCAAACTGTCCAAACGAAACATCAATTAGGTCAGGAAAGGGATGGTGTGAAGTATGGTCCTGATCGGGGCATTTGCAATGGGCGCGCACTTATTTCACATACTCAGATTGTTCGACTGACATGCCTCAAAAATTATGTTGTCATATTTTCGTAGCCAAATTTCTTATGTAGTTTGTAGAAAGCAAATTTTGAAGGCTAGTCTAGGCCTACTATGTAAAAATGCCCGTAAAATTTGTGTCAAATTAACACTGTGAGTTAACAGCCGAATTGACTGGTTGGATGTCCAGATCTAACTACAACTTGGCATTTCGTCCACTGTCTTCATGATAGCGCTCTCCTTTCAACGGAAAATGCACTTTCCGAAGCGGTTAAAGTCTTCGTGTCGGAGTGATTAATGGTCAAAATGTGATTTTCAATAAAAAAAAGTCAGTAACAACAAGTGCAGATCGATGAGATTAAGAAGGACTGTTTACTTTGGGACACATACCTTCCGGGCATTTAAATTGTCGGTCAAAATGCAATGAATTGAATTTTTGCACATAATCAATTCCATTTTCATGCATCGGAATGCAGATTTCATTTGTGGCGAATTCATGCAGTTTTTTTTTCAATGTTACTATCAGTAACCACGGTTTTCGAAGGACCTGCATGTTCGTATAATCTCGACCTTTTTTGAACCGCTTAAAACATGAGCACATACACATATACTCTGGTACGGGAAAAAAATCCTAACGTAAACGTCTTTCATGAAATTAAATGTATTGGTAAAAGTTTAACCGAGTTTAAAACATAACATTATATTTGCACTTTATTCGAAGTTAATTTTTCTACCGATGCCATGAACAGGACCAGTACATCAACAAATGCCTGAACGTAATTAAATGCATGAAACTTTCGAATGTCCAACGTCGCATACAGGTGGTGCTACTACAGTGGAACTATTTTCAAAAAATTACGTTTTTCTTGGGATTCACCTTAAATGTGTAAAAATACGTGTTCACGAACTATAGAAATAGAAATTACAGCTAGAATTGAAAGGTTTTTTTTTCACTCTTTGCAACCTTTTCCTTTAAGGATTGATTACTATGTTACTAATAAAGATTTACTCCATTCAAATCAGGCGGGTAACAGCTAGTTGGTATATAAACCATTAAATTTTCTATTATACAAATGACGAAAAATAGTTTAAAAAAATGCTACTAATATTATAAACGCGAAAGTTTGTATGGATGTTTGTTGCTCTTTCACGCAAAAACTACTAAATGGATTTTAATGAAACTTTACAATAATATAGCTCATATATCAGAATAAAATATAGGCTATAATATATGATACACACATAAATGTAATGAATAAATGTAAATGTAATGTAAAGTAGTTAGTATGAGCGAGATGGCGATAATTAAAACATGTTGCATAGCTGAAAGCCACAGATTATAGAGCGTTCATGTGTTTGTCTCATATGGTCATGTGTGCCTGATCAAAGAGAAAAATCGAAAGTGTACGTATGTATGTATATTCGAAGTAAAATGCGGTAAAAGCATTTTATCGCATTGGAAATGATCGATTAAAAACCATGGTGTACATCTAAAAGTTCATGAGATTGCAGTTGATCTGTGGTCAACTCATATGAATGTGTGAAAAAAAAATTTGTTTCAATATACATACATAGTAAGTGTGTACGCTAGCTACTGACCCTTTCTCTGTTCGTCATTTTGTGGAAGTAGGCGTATACAACGTTGGGAGGGCCAGCTAGTTTGTAATATTGTATGAACAAATATACATATGTAGGTATATAGATATTAGATAAATAAACCCGAAATTTTTGCAGTCGAAAGTGATGCAAATGGGACAAATAGTAGCAAAAAAAACCATAGTAGCGGGAAAAAACCGCCGAAAAAAGAATGTTTATCCAGTAAATAGACTCAGAGCCAGAAACAAAAACCAACAAAATGGCGGATACGGAGCAAGACTATAAAACTTATAGTAGAATAAGCTAGAGTGTGAGGGGGGGGGGCTTGGTAAAGCAGTGAGAGTTTTATTAAAATAACAAAAATATTTTGCGATGTTTGCATACTTTTCCGCGCCGCATCAACCTTCGCAATGTCCTTGCTTGCCTGTTCTACGAGTGAGTGAGTGAGTGAGTGAGTGAGTGTGGGTGACTGTGTGTGTCGGTGTATGTCGGTGTATGTTCCAGTGCGATTGAGTACACTTCTGCTTGTGTACAAGGAAGCTTTGGTTTGCACACTTATCGGCTTAATATCGCTTCACTTCGCACCTAACCCCGGCCACATACACTAAGCGAATGTAATTATTGTACAATAAACAATATCATAAATCAATGAAATCGAATATAAAACGAAGTATGCAGCCAATGAATGACACGCTTTCCAAAAGAAAACATGGCGAACAAAATACTTTGCGCCTGTTTTCAAACGCGCTTCGAAGGACATTAAAAAAGTTCTACTTTTAGCAAGGACCAACCATGCAGCATACCATATACATACATATATACGATATTACCAAAAATATCTAATTTATTGCGAGGAAAAAGTAAATGTCGAGTAATAATTTAATTTTGCACTGCTTTGGCTTCGGCGATACTATTAAAATACCAATTGAATTCAATCGCAATCAAATTCCGAATGCAGAATCGTAAACAATTTCAATAACTCAATGTTCCTGAAAAAGAAATTGAGCAACGAGTATGTATTGCTATGGGTTTTGTAAAACTGAGGGAGCTAACAAAAGTTTGTAATGCATTCTTTTAGTGCTTTTATAATTTGATTATTCATGTTTGAGATGTGGAATTGTTGATTTAAATAGTTTTCGTTTAGCGGAATGACAATTTCAAAGAATGATTACTGCAAAGTCGCCGAACTGCAGTTCAATAAGACTGATTCAAGTTGCTTTAAAATCGTAGTTTGTAGTTGCCAAGATTCTAAAACCATATCACTGAGCTGCGAGGTCATTTCTCCTTAATCGTGCTCTGTAGCTTTGTTACTTTTAAATGAGTCGAGGTATTGCACGGTAGGTATATTTCGATCATTTCGAATGCACTAAAAGATACCATGGTGCACCAGTGATTGTACTTAAAATATTTTTGATTGAGCTATTGAAATAAATAGCGTTCACCCAGTGAGTTGAAAAATTGCAAATACTTTATCAAGCTTTGATTATTTAAGTGGCTTGGAGATAATTAAATAATTGGCGTAATTTTAAGATAAACTTGTTCAAGTGTGACATATAGATAGTCTATGCCCCTTGTTTTATATCTATATTAATGTACTTCCTTTTTTCAAGCAATCACTCACACAGACGGACGGACGAAGTGACTGACATCGCTAACTAATGGAAATTATATTTAAAAAATAATACAAAAAAAGAAGTTATAAAGCTTAAGAATATGAAAAGCACATTAGGTTTATGTTCCGCTTTTAAACCAATTTACAAAACTATTGTTAGCACACACTTGTATGATGATTTACAGTGTAATAAATTAGTTAGTAACTTAGCGCGCTATAATTGAGGACTTTTCACTGAATTCATTCGTCAGACACGAATTTGCAGCATAGTGCGACAACTCCTAATTCGGTAGGTATTAACCTCTAGTAAGGATTGCATACTACAAACTGTTGTCGATAGATGGCCTTGCGTTATATTGTATGGCTTTTGTCTGTACTAAATTGCGCATTTAATTTATGTAGCGCAAACATTCACCATATTTCCACGTTCTCTCGTCCTTTGCTATAATTTTATCCATAAACGTTTGCTATAACTTTTATATTTTCCAGCATACTCAACGGCTGCGCTGCTTGCGATTGTCTTCGCTATACCCTTTGGCATACGCATGCTGGTGCACAAGGATCGCGGCCAATGGGAAGAATTCGGTCCTGCATTCTACACGGCACACTTGGAGCTATTTCTGGGAAACGGCTGTCTGGGTTGGTAGCACATATTTCTATTTCTTTTTTCGAATTTAATGCACACTGCAAGTCTGCTCATAAATTCTATATTTGTAAATCAGGAGTTGGAGTCATGATGCTGCTGGTGTTAACCATCGAACGTTATGTATCTGTCTGTCATCCGAGTTTTACACGTCCGGTAATGGGACCGCCTTGGTAAGCAGCAACAAATTGTGATATAACGGTATCATTTCTAATTGCCATTAATGTACAGTATTGTCGTTTTCCTAACAACATTCGTCACTTTTGTCATCTATTTGCCGAGCGTATTTCGCGGCGAGCTAATCAAGTGCATGCTGCAGACGGATGGCATTTTTGTGTATTTACGGCGCGACAATAACGCCTTCCAGCGTACGCTATTCTACTCAGTATGTAAACCGATATATATATATATATATATATATATATATATATATATATATATATATTTTTTTTTTTTTGTGGATATATGCATACTACAAGTTAAGTACTTGTTTTTGATTTGATTTGATTTGATTTACAGATCTACAAGATTGGGCTTGAGATAATTTTTAAGCTGATTCCGACTGTACTTATTGCCGGCTTGAATCTGCGCATAATGCTCGTCTATCGTCAGACATGCGAGCGCCGTCGCCAGATGACACTGACCCGTGCCACCTATGTCAAGGATGATGATCCGCGTAAATTCGCAGAGGAACGTCGTCTATTTCTATTGCTTGGCAGCACTTCGATACTCTTTCTCATATGCGTCTCGCCCATGGCCATACTGCATATGACTATCGCATCCGAAGTGCTACCGAGCTTTCCATTTCAAGTCTTCCGTGCACTGGCCAATCTACTGGAGCTAATTAACTACTCGATTACATTCTATATCTACTGCATGTTCAGTGAGGACTTTCGCAATACGCTAATGCTCACTATCAAATGGCCGTGGTTCAAATCAAATCTATGCCGGCAGGGAGATGCGGTGAGTAACCATAATGCCTATTTAATTGGACAGTATAATTTATGTACATCTTGCAATTTTTATTGCAACAGAATTCGATCAAGGCAACACCGCTGATGAACTTCGATAAGCTAACTCTTCGGAATCATCATATAACAACCACTTCGGGCGTTTGCACTGGCATCGGTCGCTCAAGCAGCATTTGAAGGCAAACGGAAGCGCAGAGAATATTATAATGGAAGAAATAGTTTTGTATCTTTTGCAAGCAAGTGTCTATAGATACTTGCATAGATACTTGAAATTTTTTTAAAGATTTTTTAGCTCTAAGAGATGGTTTTTTTTTTACTAGCATCTAAACTCGACATACAAATATAGCTATATATATATGTATCTATACATCTATATATATACACAAACAGCGTAGCAACAAATGCAAGAAAGGATCCAGCGATATATACTTATTATACAAATATTTATTTGAGAACGAATGTACGCTCGATGAAATTATACTTTATATGAGAATAGTTATGTGTTCAGAGCATACGTATACAGACAGATAAACCGATAGATTACCTAAGATTGTATAGAAATGTAAGAGCGACTTATTGTACGTACATGTTATGTGTTCCAGCTGAGAATTCGTATTGAAACTGAATATATAGAAATCAAATTTCTCAATTGAGAGCAAAAAAAAAATACAAAAAAAAAATAATCCATTTATAGCTACTCGTAAGTGCAATGAAAACTAATAAATAAGTGTACCTAATTATGATGTATGTTATCTATATATACATATATACATATATACTTATATACATATATAAATGTATGTATATGAATACACATTCAACAAAAATGGAAATAATAACTCAAATGCTGCAAAATTCTGCATTTTACGAATGGGCTATGATGATATTGCATGGCAATGAACTGGTTCGGATGCATTGCGAAGACTATACATAGACGAACTCGTTTCGAGCGATACTTTATCTACTAACTAAATATCATAGCTAGTATGGAGCATTTTCCAACTTAGCAAAGTAAATGTGTTCGCATTGCAAAAAGAAACAACAAAAAAAATATTTATTATAAGCTAATTATAATATTTAGATACATATGTATTTACACTAAACCAAGTGAAAGCTTGTACATATGTATACATATTTATTATATAGGTATACATATATATAAATAAATGATTATATGCATATATATTCAATGGCGTGATTGGTGCTCTATTTAAACTACATTTTTTTTTCACAAAGCTCAAAGCTAATAAATAAACTGAAAAAAAAGATACAAAAAACAAATATACTATATATAAAAAGATAAAGATACAAAATCAAATATACTTTATATTGAATGTATATCCTGCAAAGAAAAAAAAAACAAAACCAAACAAAAAACCTAGTAAAATGATTAAATTAAAAATTAATAAACTATTATACGATAATTGTATAAATGTTTACTGGAACTTTACGAATTGACTTAACTTGAATGTATTTATTAGTAAGTAATATCTATAAATCATTCATAAATGTATACTGGCATCAGCAAATAAAAAACTAACAAAAGATATTGTATATTATACGATACATACCTATATTGCAGAAAATAAAAGTGAATTCCAAACAGAGAAAAAATTGTATTTTTTTTTTTTTTTTTTTTTTGAAAAATGTATCTTTTACATTTATTTATTTAATTATTTGCACAAAAAAAAACTTCATATGATGAAAGTAGCTTAAATACTATTGAAAAAAAAAAAAAAACTAAATTTGGTTTACAGCGTTAGATGCATTATATGTAAGTATATAGTACTTATGTATTTAAGATATTTTATGGAAGCTTGAGAAATCACACTCGTATCTGCATATCAAGTGGGCGTGAACTTGGACTTGCTATAGAAACAGATAAATCGGTATGTATTCATTCAGATCAATGGCTATGTGTTTAATAGTAGTTTAGCACAGCTCAGATACATGCTGGCTGATTTAATTAGGATCAGGCAGGATCTGGCATTCTACCAGGGACGCCAGACAACAAGCTGCTGCATTTGACGCTGACGTTTGCGCTCGAATATCTGATGGCGTATCTTGAGTAGAATATCACGTTTACTGTCAATCTGGCGTCGCTGCTGCTGTTGCTGCTCTGTATGTTGAAACTGCTCCGCATGTTGATAGCCTGACCTCTTATTACCTGCTGTATTTAATTTATCCATTAGTATGGGCATTGAGTTTCTTGCTTGCAGTTCACTTTTCATTTGCGGTTGTTGTTGTCGTTGTTGTTTTATAAAACCAATGCAAAGTGGCGCATTTATTTCGTTGGAGTGTTTAAAATTCTAAAAATAGAAAACAAAAACAAATATTAATAAATATTTTTTATACTCGTAACATGCGTTTTTCAAATACTAAACACACACCTTTCTGCGTGCATTATCTGACAGAAATCGATATAGCTGTGAGATATATTCTGCATTCATTGGTTGTTGTTGTTGTTGCTGAGGCTGTTCTGTTGTTATTGTTTGATCCTCGCAAGCCGCTTCATTAATTGCAGCATCAATTAATATTTGAGCTTTACTCGCCTCCTCTAAGCATTCCAGTGTAATCAGGCGACGCACAGCATCAAGTTTACTCTTTGTACTTAAATCCATTTTAAGGTTTCGACGATGTTTCAGCAACTTATAGATGACACCCATTGAAGGCAACCGAATAAATATCAAAGATACAAAACAAAACAAAATATTATAAACTAATGTGAAAAATATTCTTCTATTAGCTATGCACTGCTCGACGACCACGTACTGACTGTCAACTTGCTAAGAGCGACGACGTCCTTATATGCATTAAATACCGAAATTATACTCGCCGCCCGGCAGCACTGAACTTTATCGGCAGCGCACAGTGGGCGTTTTGATAAATGTGCTCCCAAAAATAAAAATTCAGAACTATTATAGGTAATTATTTTGGGTTGTGTGTTGTAGCACGAATAGATTATATTGTGTAGGAAAACATGCATAAATGAGCAATCATAGTGCTGAACCTCATAAATCAATGAAACCAAACAGGTGATATTTATTTTTTCAAGTCAATAAATGACGATTTTTTTCTGTAACCCCCAAGCATTATTTTTGTCGTACCAATACCTCCGCTCATTTATATTGTTCTTAGTATGGAATAAACAGATATGTCATTAGAGTTATATAAAGTTGTACAAAGAATTACATATACATACACAGTGTGATCTAAAAATAATCGAACTTTTTAGTTATAAAATAAAACGAGCATGGTATTATGTTTCAAAGCTAATATTTATTCGTAATACTATCCATTTAACTCAATACAACGTTTGGAACCAATTTATCCATAGACTTTTTAAACACGCTTTTTGGGATGTTCTTTAGCACATGTGTTACCGCTGCTTGTATGGCTGGTATGTCATCGTAAAAAGCTCCTTTCATTGCAGTTTTTATTTTTGGGAAGAGAAAATAAAACAAATCGGTTTTTTTTCATAAAAAAGTCATTGACTTTTTTGGTGATGCATCATCATACAATAAAAACAGATGCCTTTGTCTAGAATATTATGGCCTTACACGTAGAACTCTCAACCACAAACGATGTAAAACTCGCTTAGTTTCAGGATCACATTTAAAACACCGTGTTTCATCACCAGCTAGCTCGAATCAAGAAAATCTGGATCGTTTTCAGCTGTTGAAATGATGTCTTTGCAATGCTAGGCACTATCGATTTTTTGATCATTAACTGATGTGAAACAAAACGTGCACACACTTTTCTTTTACCCAAATCGTCATGATTTTTTTGTAGAATATACAGTGAGATGAATTTAATTTTTTTGCCAGCATTCTCACAGCGAAATTTGCATCGATAGCGATTATTTCACTTACTTTTTACGGTCGAGAGTTCTACGCGTTAGGCCAGAATAATACAAAGGAAAGCAGCTGTTTTTATTTCATGATAATGGACCACCTCATAAGACCAAAAAAGTCATTGAAGTCATATTCACCATATTCCATATTCACCTGATCTATCACCGTGCGATAATTTTCTCTTCCTAAAACTGAAAACTGCAATGAAAGCAGCTTTTTACGATAAAATTCCAGCCATACAAGCAGTCGTGACACAGGTGCTAAAGAACATCCCAACCAGCTTGTTTAAAAAGTCTATGGATAAATTGGATGAGCGTTCCAAACGTTATACTGTTATATACAATGATAGTTTTATTTTATAGCTAAAAATTACGGTTATTTTGTTTTACTTAAATCATTGAAAATTTTTATCTCAGTATTTTCATAAAAAAACGCTTTTTTATGGGGCATGTCAACTGTCTTTTATTGTAAATGAAACTCTAAACTATTTTGTTTTTCTTTCAAAATACTGGCAGTACGTGTATATCCTATATTTCAAGTTTCAGACGAATATCAACAGACGATCAACAGTAATGATTTTAGCAACAAAAAATGTCAAAATGGGATACTGTGCATCGGCGTTGGTGGCAGCAACAACAATATAGGAATAGAGAGAGAGTGAAATAGTGAGAGAGTGAGAGCTATTTATTTTTCATGTGACATTTGCTGGTAGAGTCTGGAACGAAGGCTGAGTTCAGGCACACAGTATGATTTTTTTTTGTATTTTTTGTTTTTTAAAAATAAAGAAGGCCACGAAGTGCAGAAGATATAATAGTGAAAGCAGGCAAATGTTTTATTAAATTTCAAGTGGTATAGCAAAACAATTCGGGAAAACAATGAGCATATGTATATGGTGCCTTTGTGCCTCCGCACATGTTTTATTTTTTTTTCTTTTCTTTTTTTTATTGAAGCTAAATATAAATACATAGTCATACATACTCATTCACACATGCGTAGTGTTAGCGACCGTGCAACAGATGCGCCACGGGTAAAACCGGGGAGTCGAGGAGCGGATAGACCATAAAACCACTGCTTCAGTCTGTCTTTGGGGAAATGGAAAAGCGCGCCAAAAAAACAAACTGCGCTACACTTCATTCTCGACTATACGGATTTTGGTTTATTTCTGCTCAATTTATTTACCAGCTTAAATATGAGTTTGTGGAAAAATATTGTTAGGCTCAAATGAAAAATTACTTGGGATGAAAAGTAAAGAAAAGTTATAAAGATTATGATTATGAAAAGCTTATTATTTCTTAATTTCTGTTTCAGCTTACCGAACTTTTTTTGTTATCTTTACACGTTCACGAACAAAAAGTACTTATTTGCCCCAATTTTTGCATCCCTTTTTAAATCCATCTATTTACGTTTTAAAATGCCACGAAGTTTATCACACATCTCTTTTGCTTTCGATAACATGAGATGACGCCTGGATTCGTAGCTTAAAGGCACGGTTAATTGATGTCGAACTGATAAAGAATTTGTATAAAGGGTGTTCACACTAAGATTAAGTATTTATGGAACATTTTTTCCTGATTACGGTAGCGCGACTGTTCCGTAGGCACTATTCATTTTGAAGAATTGCGACCGGAATGACCCGATTAATCGATGTCATGTTTCGTTTCAAGGATGAAATTTTTGGATCATCCTCGTAGACTTTATGCTCTGTATAGACCCAAATACCCAGTTTTATAAAATTGTGTCACTATATTGCGTATAGTTTTCTTACTGATGTTGTAACTGCGACCAAATTGTTGGTGTATCATTCAAAGCGTTTTTACCATCGACTTGGAATTTTAGAATCAAAGTTCGTCGATATTATCACGATGATATAACATGTCAAATTAAGAATTCGATAGTGTAGATTTCAGTAGAACACAAATTATCACAAGTCTAAATGAAACACCCTTTACAATGTTGGATCTCCATTGGCTGCAAGTGCCTGGTAATTACCAATATTTTATTTCTTCTTAGCTACGAAAAAAAGTATTTTACTTGTGTAGCGTACAATTGGTATGCCTAAACCATAATAATTTTTCCATTTTCACTGCAACGCGCAAAGCTTGAATTTGATACAATTTGGCGCCTCAATCACAGCGCCTTGGCGCGCTTCCCTGCCGGTCGCTTCCCTCACTGTCTGCACACTCTAAATATCGTACATACTCGTATATATCTTAGGCACTGTTTTTATTATTCATACTAAATATAGATCCTGGGAAAAACACTTTGCGCGCTCATTTCACATATGTAGATACGTGTACAACAACAACAACACAGATACAATATCTCAGCTATACCAGCAAAGAATGCACTTGAACTCATGTTCATGTAGTATGTTCAATATTTAAAATAATTATTATTACCCGCTGCTCTGGCTGATCTCTCTTTCATTTCATTTACGAGCATAGCATAGTGTAGTTTCGATGCGTTTCATTTCATTTCAGAGCTAAGTTGTTTGAGAGTGCACTTGAAGTGCGCGCTGCTTTCTGCCTGTCACCAGAGTCCATGTCGAGCTAAAGTCGGCTTGTCTATTTATACAATCAACAATGGGAATATGAGCAACACATGTTTGACAGAATAAAGCAGCAAAGAAACAAAAAAATATCAAAAAGGGTGTTTGTACAAGGACGTACTCGTGGGATAGACTTGGGATACCAACGACGCACAAGTAGAGCGAAGACAATATTTATTTTTATCCCCTTAATAGCTACGCCCAAGCACAAGTTGCAGTCACTTGTACCAGCTCACAGCTATCGCGTTTACAAATTTAATTTTAATATTTTCCATAGCACAGCTTTTTAAATGCGTTTCACAATTAGCCTCAGCGAAAGGATGCCCGAAATTCTTTTCCCACCATTTATAACATATATTCGCAGCAGATGAGACCACCGCTCCAAAACGGAAATGAGACGAGGAGAACACATCGAATACAGAACAAGTGATCGATGCTAATCAGTGAAAACTGAATATAGTGGAATATGAATGGAAAATTTCATGGAAATTATTGATTTGTCTCATAATTTGTGTATAAGAATGCTATTTTAGTATTTCCGCTGAACGGCAACAAACATGAAAAAATATGCATTCAATTAAAATACACAAACATCAATAAATATATATATTCAATTTGTTTTTGGCTCATTGTAAACAAAACAATACCAAAAGCAGCAGTTTTATCTATAAATATAAATGAAAACGATAATTTCGGTAGAACCGATACTTTAATACACTACAAATTCGCTTCAGGTGTTGTACCAAATCTTTAATCATTTAATGAATCATTAAACTAACATTTTAGTCACTTGTTGCACGTTCTACTTGCATCTTAAGTTTATAATACTACCATGAATACACTTAAGCGAGAAGTCTTAACGAAATGGCAAAAAAAAACACGCTTTCCCTTTGACCACTTTTGGGTTTACATCAAAAAGTTGTGGATCAGTATTAACAAATCGAAAAGATGGGATCGGGCAGGCGGGTGTAACTATTACTAAACAATATTATGCTTGTATTGCGTACAGAACAAAGTTCTTCAAGTAACTCTATTTAAAAGACTGCTTATATTTGGAGCCGTATCACAGAAAGTATACACGTAATACGTAAAATATTGAAGAAAACATACTCAGATAAATATTGACAAGCAACTGAAAAAATTTTTGTGGTCTTGTGCTGAATTCAATTCTACTTTTGAACTGTTTGTGTGGCTTTCGCCGAAGTTCGTCATCAGATGTGAGATATGGATGAAACACGCTGAGATACATCAAATGTTTTTCCGAAAGTGTGGCCCGGAATAGGCCTGATAGACTTTCATTTAAAACTTGAAACCAATTATAATTTACGACTAGTTTCAACATGTTCTATATAGCACAGTTTTGTTGCATCGATTTTGACGTCACGATTGTCCCATTGTTGAACTAAAGCTAATAAAAATTACTTTTTTTCATAGAAAACATACGTCTGTAACGAAAACAATACAACGCATTGATTAGAGCTAAAAAACATGCTCCATTTTCCATTGAAAACATTGAATACTCGTATCTTAACTAAAAATTATATTCGAATATCTTGTTGGCATACACGAGTATTTATAAGTTTTAATTAAGCAGCAGATGATTTGGGCTGTCCTTCCATACATTCACAGAGATGGGGGAAATCAACACTTTTCCTATTCTGCTTAATGATGATCTTGACACAACACATTTAACTGACATACTGACGTGCTCAGCTGGGGGGTTCTAAAGATTCCAATAGGTTAAACAGAATGATTCTCACGCTCAAGATGTCGACCCTAATGAACGCGAAAGTGTCGACAAGAGTTGCAATGCATCGGGCAAAATGAGCTGGCAACAAGTAGGTAATCGACTTACATAGAGTCAGCGGCTTCCCCAATGACAGACTTGCAGACAGAACGCCAGACAGTCAATAAAACTTTTGTTGTGCGCCAAGTCACTGAAACTTCGTTGTACATGCAGTTTATTGTGTCTTATGGAGGGTGCTGATATCTGTGTGGAACCAAAGTTAACAGTCGCATAATTTACATGTTGTGAAGACAAAGATACTTATATTGAAATAAATCAAAAACAAACAAATCGTTCAAATTTAAGAGTTCACCTTTCCGTAATCATTGCTGGGAGATTGTCCAAATATTTAATTGAATAACAATACAAAATCATTTATTGTAATAAGTTCGTATGCAAATCATTATCACAGGTGTAAAGTATCTTCTTGATACTTCAAAAATAAATTGTAGATCAAACATAAAAGTTTCTCGACTTTTATAGTATTTATAGTATTTAAAGTTTTTACTTTATACATATTTACATATATAGTATTTATAGTATTTATAGTATTTATAGTTTTTTTTTTTTTCTCGAGTGGTTTTTGTAAACGAATCTGATTTAAACAATATCATTAGAAAACTTCTTCATTATTGGATTTGGACAGACAGTAATGAAATATGCGCTGAATATCAAACAATAGGAAAAGTATTTTTATTCGTGGTTGTTAAAAAAAATAAACCAAATTATATAGACGAATGACAGTGAACTCGACCGCACACAGTTTGGTATCGCCGTTTATGCGTCTTCTGTTTAAATTGCGTATGAACGTTTTTATGAGAAAATCAGGTATTTTTCCTGCAGTCAATATCACCATAAATATTGGCAGATGGCTTCCTATGGAAATAGACGCTTCACATAAATATCAAAGGTCGTGTCACGCCCACTTCCATGGGTAGCTTCTATATAAGCTTACCGCCTAATTTTTGTAGTATGCATCGAAACTTTCTTATTTAAGTAATATGTAATATGTAATATAGTGGTATGTAATATAGTGGTTTCTTATGGTTTATTTTCAAACCCACCTCCCACTTTTGGTATTTTCCATGAAAAACACTATCATTCTCTTTGAGAATCGGTTTTGTTTATAGAAGTTAATATCAACTCGATGTGGTGTCTTCTTATTTATTACATTTATATTGTATATGAATGGCTGGCCCCACCCATTTACAAGGATAGAACAATCAAACCACCTAACATTAAATTTTTAGGTTTTTACAAGTATTTATTTCCATAGTTTTGGAATACGCGTAACTAATAATACGACTTGGAATTAGAGTTTCAATCTCCGCAGGAGATTGAATTACATCAACAATAAGTAGCACGTGGACTGACATGTGACAATGTGCAATTGTTCGATGTATCGCTCAGAGAAGGGTAAAAAAGCTTAGTTAGTTTAGATGTTAGTTTAGATGAAGAAGTTTTAGATTTCGAATTTTAATGCAGTAAACAAAAATTCACATAAAGGTGCAGCTCATAAGTAAAGTTAACTAGTTAATGTTGTATATGTAGGTATATTTATAAATTTAATTTTTATATTTCAGTTTATAGTTTTGTTTCTAATATTTATAGTGGTTACTTACGCATATGGAAATGAATTTTTCCATAAGGAGGTTTTTATGGATAAATTCATTTTCAGCATTGTAATTTACGTTTCTTCCCAAAAAAATTCGATCAGCCACAACGGCTAGGATAAATGATTCCAACAAGAAATAAAGTAGAAAAAAAAGAAGAAGAGCACTTCGAAGGAAAGAGCCAAGTGGGAATATTAGCTAATTACTGCTGTTCATTTAAGAACAATTTCATATCATTTCGTTCATTTCAACATGATTAAGAAAACGAAAAGGAGTTAAAGTTCTAGATCCAGCATTGGTTCCATGCTCTACTTACCTGACATCTTGTTATGCACATAATTAGTGAGAGTTAAATTCGTGCGTAACCTCTCAGTTGCAAAATCCTTTCTACAATTTACGAGTAACAAGTGTTTAAGCTTATCTAGATTCAATATTCAAATAATAAACTGTATACGAATTTTATTGAATATATTATTTGTAATTTTTTTTTTTTTTTATAATAAAATTTCATTTTGTTTTTGTTTTTTTTTCATAACATTTGATATCAAATTTTGCACTTATACATAATAATATTTATGGATTTGTATATTCTTTAGTATTTGATTTATGTCTGAAGAAAAAAAATTCTTGAGTGCTGTAAGATGCATACCGACCAGTTAGATTATTTTTAGTTTCATACACATCAGACACATCACTAATGACCGATTCTTAGATCAACTTACCAAACAGGTCGGTAGAAAAATCAACGTGAACAATTTGCATCAGTTTTATTTGTATTTGTATTTTTTTTTTTTTTTTTATATAATTTCTAAAAATATTTTTGAATTCCATACACAAGATTCAAAAAATGCAAAATTTTACTGATTTAATTAATATTAGTTTTATTCCCTCAATTTATTAAATTTCGTAAACTATCTCATGAAATTAATTGAAGTCATCGATTTGCAGCTGTTAGTATGCTCAGAAGCGTTTATCATTTATCTTTCTTCCAGCTGAACTTTTCAGTTTCAATTGCAAGTCTACTTGCTTGCATCTGCCATAATTTTCAGTAAAATAAATGTAAACCAAGAGTTACTATACCTTCTGTTCGTGCTATAGGCAACCCTATTAAAATGAATTCTAAAAATCAAAAGAATCTCCTAAATAGTTGACACTTTTGATTTTCATTTTTTATGGAAATTGAATAGGGAATCGCAGCAAACCGATTCGTTGGATGAAGTTTACAAAGTTTAATCGATTGAGGGAATTCCCGCATTATGTTTTTTTTTTGATTTATCAATATTTAGAATACTTTAAGTACCTACAAATGTGCAATATATTAGGCGCAAATTTCTGAGAACAATATTGCTTACAATCAATTTTATTTAGCAAAAATAAAACTAAAAAATGATTGCAATGATTTTTTATGAAAAAACTAAAAATATATATAAAAGATATATACATATACTATGTATGTATTTATTTTCATTATATTTGATTAAGCTATAATATAATATGAATTTGCTTCGGTGTTTGCTTTCATTGTATCACTTACAAATAGTTTATTCATTATTTTGTCTCAATTAATCCTTTACACATTGTGTGAAAATGGTATGAGCAATTTGACGGAAAGTTTGCAATGCATTAAAGAAGGACATCAGACATTCTATAAAATATAAACAAGTAACTAAGAACAAACTTGGTCTGTACAGACGTTCTCTGAATTTTATGCACTCTGTTTTTTCTTTTTAAAGGTATTGCATTGAGCTGATACTTGGTATGGAGACTTAATTGCGACTACTTTAAAAATATATGTGAGACTGGAGTAAGAGATAAATTACCTGACATGTAAGTTGCTCCAGTCAGACCCAAAGCTCTAGAACGGACCGCTATTACATATAGTTCTATTGGAAATCTTTTTATGCGTAGAAATAAAATATTGAAAACTTAATTTGCTTGTTTGGCACTCTATAAAATAGAAATATTTTGGTATAGAATATCATTTAGCTTCCATACAATCCCTTAAAACTACTACTGTAGGTAATATGGCGCATCGAATATCATACAAATATCTTATATTATATGACTATACATACGAGTATATGTATAACAACATACGCTTAGCTGTCAAACAAGTTTTTTTTGTGCAAAGGGTATTTTAACTTCGGTTTCGCCGAAGTTAATATTTTCGCTTTTGTAAAAACAATTTCATTTACAAAAATTGAAGCATCTTCATTCACATTCATAGTCGTAAGTGTCAATTTTATTCTTTATATTTATTTATTTATTTTTCCTTTTTTTTTATGTTGTAAGCTTGAAAAGTAAATGATTGTTGCTGCATTGTGTAATTTTTTTCATAAAAAAATTCTTATATTCAAGCTTTTTGGTTTTAATTTGCATAAATACATAAATCTTAATTTTCTAACAAGCCAAAGTATTCCAATGAGGCCAAAAGGCATGCAATATTTAGTTTACATATTGTTGTAAAATTGAGATTGAGTGTTATTTATTTTTTTTAATTCGAATAATTTGCGTGATTTAACTATTGTAGTATATATTATATTCAATACAAATTATGCCATAATTTTATACCTTTTATACCCTTCACATATAGTAATAAAATGATACCAACAGTTTGTCACAAAGTTTTAAACGCCTGAATGGTAGCCAACGGAAATCAAACAAACTATATTTATATGTATATACCTAAGTATATTCTTGATCATTCAAATGAAATAAGTCGTTGATGTCATATCCGGCTGTCCGTCTGTCTAATTGTTATATGTAAACGACAGCCCCGGCATAGAGGCCTATTTTTACCATAAGCACATAACAAATCCATATGAATGTGGAAGGTCCACTATAAAGCATGACACTCAGACACACCCAGCGCACACTTTTCTATTTTTAAAAGAAAATCTTTTCGTTTCAATACATATGTATTTTATATATTCAATATTAGCACTTATCGGTCCTCTATATCATATGTTGGCTAGGGATTCTAGTGAAGCTAGACATTTTTACTTGATATAAATACCTATACTACATACGATATTATTTTCCATTCAACTCCAATGGCATAGTTCCTACATAACGGTTCAGAAATATTTATTTTCCTTAGTATTCAAGATTTCAACATCATAAAATATCACATATTCCAGCATGTGATGAAAATCGATTTCGATCCAATTTCGCTGGCATTTCGAGTTCCAATTCTGACAGAACTTGCATGAAATATTTCGGTTGAAATTCAATTTCGATTGTCAAAACTTCTTCTATCGAAACTAATCACACCACTGTATGATCCATATTGAAAATTTACAAACCCCACATGCACTAGTTGGAACAATTATTTTGACAAAACGTATTTGTGACTATCGGCCTTTGCTTTGCTTAGTACCGTTAAATAATACTGGAAAAAATTATGCTAAATAAAAAGAGCAGTCTTAGAGAGTCTTATTGATATTTTACTATAAAAATAAAATAAAATATTGAATAAAATTTGTTGCACATAATGGGAAAATCGGCTGAGCTAAAATGTGTTATTAGAGCTTCAATAGCGGCTAAGTTTAATGCCCCATTTGTCAAAAAGTAAGCCATGGTGGAGGCTCTGTCATGTTCTGGGGATGCATTGCGTACAATGGGTTGAGTGACGTATTTCAGATCGAAGGTTCGATGAGCGATGGACAATATTTGAGAACCCTAAATGACAACCCGTTCCCTTCCGGAGACAGACTGATTGGAGAATCTTTTATTCTGCAACAGGTTAATGTTGGTGTTACTATTCTGGACTGGCCGCCCCAAAGTCCAGATTTGAATGTGATCGATAACGTGTGGTCCCTCATGAAACGTAAAAGAATTGCTTCCTTACTTAAAACCAAAGAAGAGACCATTTCCGAAGTCGCTTCCCTTTGGAACGAGATATCTTTGGAGGTCCTTCAAAATTTAGTGGACTCAGTGCCAAGACTCCCTCAAAAAGTTATTGACGACAAGGGGAGCTATACATTTTATTAACTCTATTCATTTATTTCTTTTTAAGTTCTTATGAAGAAATGTCCTTTGAATTATTTTCAATTTAAGTAAAACAGGAAAAAATATTATGAAGTAGATCATTAAATCAAATACTCAAGTCTTCAAAAAACTTTCAATTTTCTTTAGTTGACATATACGAGTGTATAGGGTATTATACAATAGCTTCGCCATTCTACTGATCTTCTTTCCTTAATAATTTTCATTATTTCATTTATGTTATTTATGTTATTTGTTTTTTCTCAATGTGTTTCATTTTAATGAGCTCTCATCAGTCAACGGCCAGGCACTGATGCGCGAAATTAGCATCCTTTGAAACAACTGTTTGATTTGCTTTTTAATCCTATAAAAATGTGTTGTTGCTGTTCTTCTTCTTCTTCGTCTTCTTCTTCATTGAATTACTCAATAAATAATATATAAATATTAAGCAACTCAATGATTTACCACAAGCCTGTTAGTTATTTCTTAGTTTCTATATATGTATATAGTTTATATATATATATATAACTTTATTTTATAATTTATCTTTTTTTCTTCAAATATACAATATTATCATTGCTTCATATATAGTATGTATATAAGTATGTATAGGTATGTATTATTTAACCCATAAGTTTTTTTTTTTAATAAAAATGTTAACAATATTCTCTTAGCCATAGCTTTATATGTATCAAAAAAAAAAATGTATTAGCTATCAAAACTATTTTCCCAATTACATAGTACAATATTAAACATTATAACTTGACAATTCATTATATTTACTATAATTATTTCCATTTGAACGATCCATAACTCACTTGATATAAATATTTTCGATTGAATGCATATATTGTATATAGCTTGTAAAAACGAGTCTCTGATCACGGTTGTTACATATTGTATTACAATAATATCTCTCGAAGAGATCGCGCATTAAAAAGCAGCTATAATTTTATTAATATTTTTTTTTTAATTTTTAATTTTTATTTTATTTGTTTGGTTAATTTTTATTTTAATGGCATCGAAGCGACTTACAATTAATTAAAAAAAAAAAAAAAAATTTAACTCGAAGACATAATTTTATGCGAGTTTAGTGGAATTGATTTTTGATTTTAGTTACTGTGTTTGTTTTTGTTTTTGTTATACATATACATATGTACGTACATATTTAAGCCTTGCACGAATGCATTCGTTGCTTAAATAGAATGCATTAGTGCAAGGTTCAAATATGTATGTATCTCTTTTTTGCTACATCTTATAAACAACTTCGGCAGAAAGCAGTGCACCTTGCACAAATGCACTCGTTTCATACTTACAAATCATTCGTGCAAGGCTTTAAAACACATGTATGCAATCTAATTCGCTTCTCTTTTTTAAGAAAAACAAAATCAATTGAAATTATAATACATTAAAAATTTATAGCTTTAAAATTGTAATTAAATACTTAAAGACTTTCAAAGACTATGAAGTTTTCTTTTGGCATGACTGCTCAAATTTATATGTAGTTTTATATATATATATATATATATATATATATATATATATATATATATATATATATATATATATATATATATATATATATATATATATATATATATATATATATATATATATATATATATATATATATATATATATATTTTTTTATTTTTTTATTTTATTTTTTTTTTTTTTTTTTTTTTTTTATAAGCACCCAGAATCAAAAATGAAAAACAATTTAACAGCAATTTACTTAGAACTATTATTTCAAGTTATGTGTATATAAGTTATGTGTATATAACAGTTATTTGTATATATAAAAGTGTGTGCAGTGTTGTATAATGTTATAATTTGCAGTAGAGGAAAATATATTGTAGTACACTTAAGTTACTTTTATTTGAGTTGCTTAGGATATTGTTGAGACTCAAAAATGTATTGCAGTATGCTTCAAATAAAGAATAAAAAGCTTTTGAAAAACTGAATTTTTTTACATAGACAAAAAAATAAATTAAAATGCTACAAAACAAATTACAAAAATATTAAGAGAAAGCTGTGAAAAAGTTTACTTAAATTACTGATATAATTTTCAATATAATTATTTTATTTATAAATTATTTTTTTTTTGTTAAATAAAATTACATACAAATATGCTCAAAGCATTATATTATTATGTTATATATTGGAAACAGAGTATTTTTTTTTTTAATTTAAATAATTGTTTAAACGATTTTTATTTATTTATTACATTTTTATATAAATATATAGGGGTATAGGTATAGATATTGTATTTAAATAAAGCTGAACCACATATAAAATAGAAATTATTTTAGTGTGATGATTATCTTTTGATTTAGTTTATCATTTTATATATGTATATACATATATAAATAAATGTATATACAAATAAAAATAAACTTTTAAATAAGCAAATATAGCAAATACTTTAAAGCTTTCAAAAAAATTATGCATTTATATATTTAGAGTTATAGTAAATAATTAATTAATTTAAACAAAAAAAAAAATCATGCTTAAATCGTATATAATGAAAAACTGAAAACGTTCTTTGATATAGTTTATAGTAATTTGAGCTTAGTGAGTTTATTTCATGCCTTGTTTACAATTCTTTCGATAATTGAAAATATTAAATTACAAATATAAAAAACTAATAAAAGTGAAATACAGTAAACAAAAAGTCCAACTTTTAGTTCAATAATTATTATTTTTGTAGAATAAAAACAAAAACTAGTATTGTATACGAAAATATGTTTGAGTAATTAGATTGTATGTTTAGTTTCATTGAAATCTATAAAATCGAAATAGACAGACAAAAAAAGTATTGCAAACAGTTTTGTTCGAAGTTAAGATAAATTTAAAGCCTACTGAAAAATCTGCGCTCTACTATTCCAGCACGATTTACATTTGGTTAGATAGCATTTCGAACAAAAGATTTATAAGTGTTCCAGAAATTTTAATTCGCGTATAATTGCAAGTTTTATGAGAAATGTATTTATGTTGTTAAAAAGTGTACGTAAAACTGTGAATGACACAATACGCTAAGATGCTGCTGCTGCTCGTGCTGAATGGCATTGATGTACACTTGCTATCTTTGTATACCATTCACACACAGTGTGAAATGGTATTATCAGTTTGTCTGAAAGTTTAACGCAATGAAAGTTTAACGCATTAAAGGAGGCATCTTAGACCCCTTAAAGTGTATATAATCTTGATCAGCTCGACGAGACGAGTCGATGTAGCCATGTCCGTCTGTATGCCCGTCTGCCTGCCCGTCTGTCTGCCCGTCTGTCTGCCCGTCTGTCTGCCCGCCTGTCTGTCTGTCCGTATGTCTGTATGTTCTTTTTATTACAGTTTCATCGATTATCTAGATTGACCCTGACTCTCACTTTTTGGGGTAACCCCCATACAAACCCACCGCCCACTTTTAACTTTTTGTAAGAAAAACTTTTTTATTGTAGTCAATATCAACTTAATAATTGATATGGCAACTTCTAGTGGCCGGATGCTTGATATAAAATAATGGGTGGGACCCATTTTGGGTAGCCCCCATATAAACCTACTGACTACTTTTGACTTTTTGTATGAAAAACTTCTTTATTAAAGTTAATATTAAATTTAAATGCAATGTGGTGCCTTTTTATGGTCTACCGCTTAGCATATATAGACTAACGGGCGTGGGTTAGCCTCCATACAAACCCACCGTAGAATTTTGTGTTTTTTATAAACAAATTCTTCATTTAAATCAATATTAGCTTGAAATTTGATGTGGTGGGTTTTAGTGGACATCCGCTTAATATACAAATGGGCGTGTCCCGCCCACTTTTTGAGGTAGTCCCATATAAACCAACAGATCACTTTGATGCATATGTAGGGAAACGACAACATCAACTTGAATTGAATTAGCAGCATCTTACACATTTACTAGTGGACGTGTACCGCTCACTTTTTGGGGTAGCCTCTATTTAAACCCACACTTTTATGTTTTACAATACTATTTAAAAATCGTTATCAAAAATCGTTGGGTTAAATTGAAAGTAGCGAAATATATTTTATTATTTAAAGTTATGTTTTGGCTATAATTCTATGACATTTTCGTTTTTTGAATGTTTTATCGGCAAGATAACGTCTACATATGGGACATAGTTCTATATATCTCAATCCGTGCTTTAGCTTCTCGAATAGAGTCAAAAATAATAATTAGAAGAAATAAGTTGTACGTATGTGATTGTCAGTGCTACAGCTTTATGTGTACTTGAGTGTTTGTGTTTTTGTAGATACGTGTAAGAGTGCCTCATTAGCTATGAAAAGTTTCAGTTTCAGTTTTTTTGTCCCTAAATTGATTCGCAACGTAGCCAGAACTTCGTGTATACCTGCATAAGTTTAGTCTTCATTTGAAACCGCAAAACTTGAGCAGCAACGCGCGTTTCTTAATTTAATGAGGGCTGTTTACACATTCTAAATTACATTTATAGCTCACATATTAAACCAAAATATATAAGTCCTAAGAAATATACTTGCGTGTTGTCAGAGAATTTTCATTTATATTATAAAGTTTTAGTTTTTTTTTTTTGTTTTTTTAAGATATTTATATTAGTGTGGACTATTTAGTAGAGCACATTACATTACATTACAAAGAAAGAAAAGATATCTACTTGTAGTATTTAGGTATATATGTATGTAAATGTTGTCTATTGAAACTTATGTACGTGTGTGTCTGTGCACTAAAATTCTGCATAAGTGGAGTACCAATTCGTTTACATTCTGATGCTAGGAATCAGCTGCGTTCTAGAATGTGATTCACTGTGATATAATATGAAAGAAGTTCACACTCTTTTAACTCTGTATGAGTGACTGCATAGTAATGACTCGTTTGAATGAATCATTGTCTTAAAAGCAATAAGAAAAAAACACAATACTGTACACTGAATCATTTAGATTCGCACAGTAAATTTCCGTTTGAGCTTGAGTGAAACAGAAGTTCAATACGAACGTTAAGCATACAGATACTTTCTGCTGTCGATTATTTATTTGTCATGTGTGTGTGTTCTGTCATTCGGCAGGTGAAACATACTCGTTCAATCCTTTTCTGTAACTAACGTCAACTAAAAAAAATGAATTCAATTTATATGAAGCCAAACTCGCAAACAAACAAAATGCCTGCATGTTTCGTTATACAAAAGTGAAGATCACAAGTAAAGATCATTATCGCTCCACTAATACATACAGAGATTCAATACCACTAAACTTATCTAGCTTACCCTTATTTACTTTGCATGTATTCTAGAAACTTTAAGAATGAGACGGCATTATATTGCATCAGATTGCATAGCATGAGTCACAGCAATCATTGCGAGTCATTAGAAACAGAATGCATTCGTTTTTCTATTGAGAGTCTACTCGTGCGAGGCTCTTCTGTACGACATATACACGTAGGCGAAAGTATTTTGACAAAACTCTGCGCAACGTTTGGCGTTGTATTTTCACGAACTGTAACATGTAACGGTTCTCTTATCTGGCTAACCGTTAAGTATATGAGAGCATAAAGTATATTGTAAAAAATATATCGGCGAACCAGAATCATTTCGGTATAATGTTTTGTGGAGCGATGAAAGTTATTTTGAGTTTCACGGTTAAAAAAAAAAAGTCTACGTCAGAATTTCAAAACAGCAAAACAACAGAAAAGTGACACCCACATGTGAAAGAGCGAGCCATGGTGGTGGCTCCTCAATGTTTTGGGGAGGCGTAGCTTACAATATCTTGGGAGATTTAGTTCCTTTGGATGGAACCATGAAAAAAGGGAAATATTTGAATGTGTTAAATGAACACGATTTCCCCTCTGCGAGTAAATTGACCGGGGAGTCCTTTATATTCCAGCAAGATAACGCCCCGTGTCATAAAGCTAAAATCATTACACAATTCCTGACGGATGTGCGAGTTAACACTTCGGACACCTCAAAGCCCAGAGTTAAACATTATAGAGAGCCTCTGATCTGGTTGTAAAAAAGAAACCAGTGTCCAAACTTAACAAGGAAGCGTGAGGATACAATATCCGAAGTAAATGCACTCTGGAAGAATATTCCATTGTAATAGACCCACAGCTTGGTTCTGTCTGTACCAAGACTGCTGGAAAAAGTGATAGATGCTAAGGGAGGTTATATTTCTAAATTGTCTTTTGAAACATTTGTTTTTTTTTTTTTTTTTGACATTCCAATAAAATGTCAAAATACTTATTATGCCATTTGTGAAAAATGCATTTTCATTTTATTAATAATGCATATATCTTAATGTTTGTAAATATTGCTTAAAGCTAATAACTATACATATCGACCACAAATAAGAAAAATATCTTCTTTCAATAAATAAAAAGTTATAAACGAAAATGTTATGCATTCTTTTTGTCAAAATACTTTTGCCTATATTTTGTGTATAATCGTGATGAAACTGCGCTGGTATCTTTCAGTTTACCTATCAACTCTTTAATCCATTGATGAAACTACATTAATATGTACTACTTTTTGCTATCTACTCTCTTGAAGAACCAACAATAAATGTATATACTTTGCAGTGGCTTGAAACACCCATTGAATATGGTATTAGTTTGGTAATAGTTGAATTTTTTTTTTTCGCAAAAACAAAATTCTTTTGGGGTTCTAATAGATACATATTGGCATTTGAAAACGATTTTTAGTTCATACGAATAAATCGTTAGGTGCATTAATTAATATTTAGTTTATCTAAGGTGTGTGTGTATATTGTATGCATTTAGTATAATTAGATATTTATTTATACGATATATTTATGTATGTATGTATGTATGTATGTACTATATGCAACGCGATGGTTGAATTAACGATTATCAATTGCATAAGAAGAAGCAAAGAAATAAGCTGCTATATTTTCATTTTCGATTTGAGACATTTATATATTTTTTTCTGTTTAAACCATTTTTTTTGTGTTCTTTTTTTTTTTTTTTTGGTTACGTTTTTTTATGTTTATTTTTTATTTGCCATACAAATTCCAACTATAAATTTTAATTTTCATAATTATATTTGCTTTTATATTTTTGTTTCAATTTAAATTCAATTTTTTGTTTTTTTTTCAGTTTCGTACTAGATTCGAATAAGCATTTCAATAAAAAACGCTTATATACTTATATATTCAATGCAAATACTTAATACATAACAATAGTAATAGTATATATATTTATATGTATATTTAGTACAGCTAATATTTATTTATTTATTAAGTGAATGTATCTGCATAGATTTATTTATATATGTGTATTGCATTTAAATTTAATAACTTATAAAAGCGTTTTTTAGTTTTGTTTTTTCTTTTAAATTGGTGTTTAATTTCACAATTCTTTTGTTTTTTTTTTTTTGTTTTGTTTTTTGTTTAACGATTTGTATTATTACGATTAGAATTTTGTTTTTAGTTGGAATTTAGGCTTTTGCAATTCGGGCCAATTGTTGTTGTAGTCTGATGGCGGTGGCACCCAGCAATATAAGCATTTGAAGTTCAATTAGAGAAATAGATTTCTTTTTTGTTTTAATTTTTTTTTTAATTTTGATTTTATTTTTCTTTTCTTTTCTTTTTTTTTTTTTTTGTTATTAAATTTTAGTTTTATATTGCTGTTTTTTTTTTGTGAATTTTAACGATTTTCAATTTGGATTTTAATTATTTGCTGTTTGTTGTTGTTGTTGCTGCTATAATTGTTGTTGTTGTTGTTAAAGTTGTTACAATTGTTGCATTTAGTTACATTGAACTAATTATTTTTTGGTTAATCACCACCTAAACTTAACGCCTGAACTATACGTGGATCAGCTTTACTACCCTCACGAAACTCTTCTAACGTTAAACGATCATCGTGATTCTTATCCATCTGATCGAAAATCTTATCAACACGCTTTTGCGGAGTATTCTCGTCCTCGGTTTGTGGTTGTTGACCCTATTCGATGGAAGTAAAATAAAAACATTTGTGCATATAAAATGTTTTTATGCAGAATGCATTAAGAATGTAGAAACAAATTGTATATATAATATAAATGTAATGTATAATATAATGTATATATATATATAAATATAAATATGTATACACATGTATCTATGTATATATACGGCGGCGACACATAAATATCTTTCGCTTGAAAATCTCCAAAATTAATTGAAATTTTGAGGCGAAAGCGATTTCGGTGTTATATCCCCGAAAGTTTTACTTACCACCATCTGATAGATTGCATCGACAATATTGTACATCTCCTCACGTGTTATATAGCCATCGTTGTCTACATCATACAGACGGAAAGCCCCTATAAACAAAATTAAAGTAGTAAAATTACTGCAAAAGTTAAAGGTCAATAAAGAAAGTCTACATCAAAAGTAAATTTCAGTAATGTTTTTCATAGAACTAAGCATTATCGTTAAATATCTAATGGGCTTGGAAAAGTTGCCTTAAACCATACAAAAACTTGACAGTTAATGTACTTCCTGTTTAAATTTAGAACAGCATTTAGAAAATAAACATAAGATCATAAACAGGGCTGCCTAAGAAATTATCTATGACACATTTTAGTTTTTCCCTTGCCTTGAGATTAGCTGATGTACCAAAGCCGCTATATATATAAAAATTTAAAAGGTGAATTGTTAAAAATTCCCCGCATTTAAGAATTGTATGCGTCAGTACACCGCTTTTCCATTAACAGCTGAACTAGACTCTTAGTCTGTTCGTCTGTTTGTTTGTAATGTTCAAGGTTTGGTACTTTTTTTTAACCACTTCTATTGATCCGATTGAGCTGATATTAAAAATGTATGTTTTGATCCAAAGACAATACAATATAAAATAGCTTTTGATAGGGAAATCGAAACGACCGCACCAAATTGTTGGGCAACATTAAAAATATTAATGAAGAAATTTCCGAGGCCATCAGAACAACCTTTCACAGCAAGTAATCTGTTTCGATTTATTGTTATACCATTCACACATAGTGTGAAATGGTACTATCAGTTTGTCTGAAAGTTTGTAACGCATTAAAGGAGCCATCGTAGACCCCATAAAGTATATATATTCTTGATCAGCTGGACGAAAAGAATCGATCTAGCTATGTCCGCCTGTCCGTCCGTCCGGCTGTATGTTGTTGCGCATTTTTTGGGGACTAATTTTTATGCTATCCAGTTGAAATTTTGCACGTATACTTCTTTTTATTCCAGTTTAATAGAGTGTCAAGAATGACTCGCCACGCCCATTTTTAGGGTAGCCCCCATACAAACTCACCGCCCACTTTTGACTTTTTGTAAGAAAAACTTTTTTATGAAACTCAATATTAGGTTGAAATGCGACATAGTGCCTTTTAAGAGAGCCGCTTCATATACATATACAATTGGGCGTGGCCCGCCCACTTTTTGAGGTAATCCCATATAAGCCAAAAGTTCACTTTTATGCATTTGTATGGAAAACGTCAATATCAACTTGAAATTCGATATGTCGGCATCCATACACATCTACTACATCGCTTCATACACATCTACTAGTGAGCGTGTACCACCCATTTTTGGGGTAGCCTCTATTTAAACCCCCACTTTTATGCATTGCAATACTATTTAAAGTTTCGTGTGAATGGTATTTGAGCTTCGTTTCAATCGAAGTTAACGTTTTTTCTTGTTTTTTTTTTCATTTATTTATTGTTTCATGTTGCATTAATATATTGCAACAAACTGTTCAACATTTGTTAAACCATATTTTCTTGAGCATAAATAGCTAATTTTCAATAAATATAGGGTCTTTACCCACCCCCCCCCTTCCCTTTATTTCTCTTTAATTATTTAAACAGATCATGTATGTAAATGTATAAAGCAGTCAATAGACAACTTACAGTGCAATTTCTCATCAAGATTGCCACGCGATGTTATGGAAAGAGCGCGTATGAACTCTTCAAATTCAATAGCGCCATCCTGTGTTAGAATAATATATAAATAATCAAAATCTGTAATTTATTTCGTGTGTGCGGTGCTATTAACTTACATTATTTTCATCGAAGACACGAAAAACAAGAGATGCAAATTTGCTGGGATCTCCTTGGGGGAAGAACTGTTTGTAAATTTTAATAAAACCCTGTTCCGGTTGACGAATCCATTTCATTGTGATAGATAGAGAATAATAAATAGAGAGAAAGAGAAAAAAAATTGTTGTGTGAATGCAATGCTTTATTACTTAATGGAATTTTAGCACGTAAACATAAACAATAAAAAAATATAAAAAATCCAAAAACTATTTAAATACGCAATATAAATACATATTTGTAATTTAACAATAACAACAACAAAATTATTAGTATTACAACAACTATTATGAATGCTATTTTTAATGAATATTAAATCCACACTAACCCACACACATACACAAAACATTACAATTCCATGCAATGCTTATGAATAGATACACATATTACACAGTTGTGAATGTTTATCTGTAGTTAAACGAGCGTTGCGTTGTACATTGTACGCCTCGGCAACCCTACTTCTTGTTCGGTGTCAGCTGATCAATTCGATCGTATATATTTTTTTTTTTGTTTTTTTTTTTTTGTTTTTTATGTGTGTTCGCGGATAATTTCGTCGTTTATATCCCATGATAAGCAAATCAGGATCTGATGATGGCATCCCAGAGAAATCGAGGGGACCCTTCGAAAATCGTAGTGGCGACAGTGCGTTTGTTATTTTTTTTCATTTTCTGTCTCAAGATAAGCATGATAAGCAAATTTTTTAATTTTCTGTCTCAAGTAGCCGGCGATTCACCATCCGAGAAGCATCCTTATTAGGTCTACCCATCACCAAAAATCGTAAAACAAAATATTTTTTAACAAAAAAAAAAAACCGACTTCAAACAGGAAACTAAAACGTAAAAAATAAATTTACTTAGCAAAAGTAATTCGTATTTTGATTTAGTTAATCAGAAATGATTCAATAAGTATTTTATAATTTTGAGATCGGTGGTAGTAAGGTTGTTGTAGTATTTACTTGGCACCGACTTCAAATATCTCAGATATCAGATATCTCAGATATCTGTACTGAATTAACGTCAGCGTATTGAAATATTTTTTGTGGGAGTAGCCCTCATAAAGACCAAATGTTCATTTTGTGGTTTTTATAAGTAAAATTTTATTATTTTTAGAACTAACCACTTTAAAGCATTATTGTATATTGTACATGCTTCAAATAGTCACTATAGCTTTCAAAAACTTCAGAGTAATATATTAGATGCGTGGGATGAGTAGCGGAGCTAAGATAGAACCGAAAGTTAACGTTTAAATTTGTGACAACAAATAGTGCTGAATCCAATGAATGTCTTCAGTAAATTCTAGTCTAATTTTTCCAATGCCATAAGGCGGAATAAACTTGCTTGTAGTTTGAGTTGGTTGAGCAGATGGTGATAGACTTTCGCCTTTTGGGCGTCATTTTTAAGGAATTAAGTGTGTAGCTAAATGACAGCCATCTAATTTAAGCCCATATCAACAGCAAAAATATTTTGGATAACACCTTCACCGACATTCAACTTCCATTTTATATTGTATAGAAAAGCGTTCTGTCTGTCTCTATGCGAATTCCGATTTCACCTACTGGCGCCAATTTATGGATTTGTAAAATTCAAAATCCTTATCCAATATTTTTAGGTAAATCATTTCGAGTACAAAAGTTTGACGTCATGATCGTTTTTTTGGAGTCTTTGTATGTACGCGTAAATACTTTAAATGGCTAACCTAGCTATTATAAATGCTACAACTATAAATGTAAAGCTCAAATGAATACATACAAAACCAATAAGAGTATCTATATACGAGTATCTATCTACGAGTTGATACGCATAGAAATTAGGTTAAACTATGTTATTATTATGGGAAATATTTGTTGCTGCTGTTGTTATTAGATACTTTTATTTAGCACATTTTCTTTGTTACACATTCGAAAGAACAAATAAAATGATTAAATAAAAAATAAAATGAAAGAAATAAAATAAACCAATGATCATTCATATGAACCCCAAAAAAATAGTATGCAGTTTATATATACATCTCGATATATACATTCATCACATAGACTTCTATTTATTGCAGTTTAATAAAGTATTAATGTTAACATGCTACGTATGAACCACGAGCTGTATGAGCTGTATAATGAGGTTGACATAGCCCAGCGCATTGTATTCCAGCGGCTGCACTGGGATGGTCACCTCATCCGGATGAACCCCGAAGCTCCAGCACTAAAGATTTATGACGGAAACCTGAACTTGACGTGGACGGTGCACGGCGTCAAAGAGGACGTCCGAGCTTAAGATGGCAAGATCAGGTCTATGATGACCTGAAAAAGCTCCGGATTGCCAGCGACTGGCACATCTATTAAAATTCGAAAACAAATTGAATACAATTAATACAACTGTGCGTTTAAGCGCGCACTCTGGATGCTTTTTTGCTTTTGTGCGCCTTTGGTGGTGGTGGTCCACTGAAACCACCCTGCATATGACGATTATAAATAACCTTGTACGTCTCGGTTTTCAGATACTCAATAACATTACTAATACCCAGTAGATATTGCTCAGCAATGGGCGTTACCTACGGATTCTCCACCATTTTCATGACTGATTTGCTACCCAGAAAATCCAATTGCACTACTTCCGGTGGTAATACTACTTGCAGTATTACAAAAAGTTTTTTTCTTTAAGCCTGCTTAGTTCACACCTTGAAACTTCGTGTGTGAATGGTATTAAAGCTTCGGTACCACCGAAGTTAACGCTTCTTCATTTTTTTTTTTTTTTTAATATTGATACGAGTTTAAAGTGATTTGTATCCATGACATTCGATTGCCATTTTCTATGAAAAATCGCACAATGAATTCAAAAATGAAGTACAACATTAAGAAAGTACAGTAGTTTTCGAGATATTGCTCAATTTCCATATTCCATCAAATGTTGTTAAATCTTAGTATATAAGATATATATATGAATATATTCGTATGTTAGTGAGTTGCAACTTTTTTCTACTTTATACGTTATAATATTCATAAAGTATGTACTGACATTTTTAAACTACTCGTATATGATCGAGCTTACCCGTACAAATGGAAAACTAAAATTCATTAAAATGAACAACATAAGCGAAATGTAACAATCATAAAAGATACATTTGTGTATGAAAAGATGTTAGATACATGAAAAATGTTATTGTAGTTTCAAGAGTACCGAAATAAAGAAAAAATACTAAAACAACACTTAACTAAATACAAAAAATAAAATACAATAAAAAATAGTTCAGCATTTCGCTTTAAACCTTAAACAGGTTTATAGATTAAAGATTATAGTAGCAGATACAAATTGTATCTGTTATGCAAGTATACAGATAGTTTTAACTTTGTGGTAGTTGATTATGTTCATTATTTTCATTTATCTTTTCTTTCATTATTCATATTGTTGAGTTACCGCTTTTGTTTGTATTTAATCCTTTCATTTGAGATATGGTTTTGTCTACTTACTTGTTCCGTGAGTAAACCATTCGGACAGTCTTTGAGAAAACCTTTGTGCCTGTTTTAGTGTGTATGTATGTGTGTGTGAGTATGTGAGTGTGTGTGTATGCATGTTTTTATGTATGTAAATCGTTGTTGTAGATGTAAATTTTTTGAGTTATCAGATTTAGTTGGGGAAAAAGAAGAAAATATATAGTTGAGTTGAGTACTAGTCAAAAGGACAGTTTAGAAAATGAAATTTTTAATTAATTAAGAATGATTGAGTATAAAAATTAGATTAAATTAAATTAAAAAAAAACCACAAATTCACTAAATATAGAGTTATGAGTAAATTAGCTATAACTTGTTTAAGATCTAATACAGGGTGATAAAAATATAGAGCTAGATAATTATCGTAGATATATAACTCTAATACTAAAATTCTTCTTTATCTCGTTCAAAAACAATTTGTCTTACGTACTCGTACAGTAATATTTTAATTTAAGAGCTAACCGATTAAGGTAGTGTGTTCTATTGCAAGGAATTTAAATTAAATATAAGTAACTAATCTTTGACAAAAAAAAAATACTATATATAAGTCTATATTTTGTAGATTCGTTGCTTAACTTACCATTGTCGTATTTCTTTTTCTGTGACTGTAATGAAAAAACAATAATGAAATATATATGAATTGGTTGATTAAAGGACGCTAATAAATTTTATATTATAAGTATATATTTTATAGTAATTTAATTTTGAAATCTTAATACTAGCTAATACGCATCTCTTCTACAAAATGTGTTGCAAAAGAAACAGGACTTTTTTCATCGGCAAATGAAGTTTTCCAAATAGATAAAAGTCCCACGGAGGCGAGTACGATGAATGGTTGATGTTTCGCGAAAAAAAACTTTTACCAGTAAAGACACAGAGGAAGCTAGAACACGATCCCACTTTGATAACGATCCACATGACAACGCCCGAGACGGCGACCGTGCATGCGTTGGATTTACCAAGTCTGGGACGACCTCTCAACAAACAGACCTATTAACAAACACTGGCAATGGCGCACATTAGACAATAGAGGCTGTGGCGCCTTTTACGTGCAACCATGACCAATAAACGATTGAAGCGCCGCAAAATAAATAAATAAGTAATTTTAAATTGTATTGCTTTTATTGAGATACATTGTGTATGTGTACATATAAAAATATCCTATAACTATATTAACGTAATTCCACAGAGAGAAAAGTTTATTCAATTATTCGCTACAAACAATCATACCTGCCTACATACAACTACAATAAATATGTAGCACAAAAGCAATTACTGCCCCACGCATTTCAATTCAAGTACGAGCTCAAGTTCTCAGATGATTTAATAAATCATTTAATTAATTACGAACATAAAATGCCCAGTTCAGCATTGCGTACATTGAAGTAAAGTAGCTACATCATTTGTGCAGAGAGAGAGAGAGAGAGAGAGAGAGCATGATTATCAATGCAACTCTGCCATCATTTAACATCTATCTATACTCAAAAGAATCCTTTGTCCTGACTTTGGCTGACTGATTGATTCATTCACAATCAATGCACAACAGAAACCGAAAATGCTGGAAAACTATTTCCTGAACAATAGTTTCCGTTTATGATGAAAATGCCCGCTAAGACGAAAGTTTGGGAATTTCTACTACTACAAGGAATGTTTCACCGATTTTGGAAATTTCGAGTCCAAAGGGACAAATGGGCATGAAAGTTTATATTGGGAAAAAATGGGAATTTCGGAAATGTTTTTAAAAGATTTTGAAAATTTACAACCCAACGAGCGAAACGTGGGTGATAGCTTATGTGAGGTATACTTTTTTTTCATTCTAATGTCTTCTAGCTCGATTTGTCTATGTAAAATTATGTACAAAGTATTTGTAATTGGAAAACTCTAACCCGGGCAACGCCGCGAATAACTTCTAATTTACAATGTATGTAAGTACAAATTCAATAGCAGCCCTGAAGCTACAAAATGAAGCATGGTACATGAAACTTATAAGTATATACACAGGTTGTGCGTGCGGCGACGGTTTACGTAGGGACTAACAAAAGTCTGCTTAGTTGTGGTATGTTGGTACATATTGCCTTAAAAAATCAAAAAACGACTCTCGGCATCAAGCCTGTACCAACTATCAATGAATGCCCAACAGCATATGAAACAAATGCGCCATCTCTTAAAACTGTTTCCAAGTGGTTTGAAAGATTTTAGAATCGACATTTTTCGGAAGGACATGAGCCTCGAGAAAGTCAGCCAAAATCTTCGACCCACATGGAAAATTTGGCCGTTGTACAAGCACAAGTTACCGAAGATCTAAACTTGACAAAAATAAATGATTGCTGATGATTGTAACTAGTAACTTTCTTGCAGTCTCTGACATCGAAAAAATTCGCCCAGCATGATTTTTATTTATTTTCAAACCTTTTACAAAAAATGTACGGAAAAATTTTCAATTGCAATACGGAGTTAATTGATGCAGTTAATGTAGATATTTAAGTCTCACGATTTTCAGTACAGTTTTGACATGTTCATCTAAGGACTAACGAAAAATATTGATATTAATGTTGAAAAATAAAAAGAATGTAGATTTAAAATATAAAAATAACTCTTTTTTTTCGAAACAACTCACCAGACTTTTGTTAGTCTCACCGTATATGACTATGTTATATATGTATGTATCTGTGTGTCCTACTTTTAGTCATTAAAAAGGTAGAAAATAAAATAAACACATGTTGTGATGTGTACATTAATATGGAGGCAGCAGGAGAAGAAGCAGAAGCAGAAGATGATGCAACTTATAAAGAGAACAGAAATAAGTGCAATACAATGGACTAAGAGTGCAGAATGCATCGTTCACTCTTGGGCTTGTTACATCTACGTACATATCTAACTCACCTACACCAAAGGATATACGCAGTTATTGAATCTAACTTTCACGCATTAAAAATAAAAAACACATAAATATTTTATAATACATGACACATCATTTGGAGAAGTCTTTCATAAACCTTTTAACCGAATTGTTAGTTGGAGTAGCAATGTCAACACTTGGAAAGTTATAGATCAAATTATATTACGATAGGCATACATTGACGATTGTTTTGTGATATGATTTTTTACTTCTTTTCAATATATACGGAATTTTTCGTTTTTTAACCAAATTAATTTAGAATTTTATCACATCTCTGACTCCCTATAACAACGCTTGCCCGCAAGAAATTTGTTAATTACTGAGGCACATAAATTGGCATGAATTGAAATGTAGCACATTGAAATAAAATGTGTTTTTTGTATTGTTGATGTTCCCATTTATGATCCGAAAAACGGTTGAAACTGGAGGAAGGTTGGAGGATGGTATTTTGCATATTTAAGAAGAGCGCTGGGAGAAATCAGTTTCACTGGAAAAAGGCGAAACCACATAGAGTACTCAAATAGTATAACAGATTTTTAAAATAAAAGTTAATAATTTATAAATGGACCTCTTTTATATTAGTAAACTAAACGGTCACGTAGCAGCTTACGCCGAGATCGGCTAGTACACAAAATGTAAATCGTTCTTTACTAATTTTATATCCGTAATTTCGTAAGGGACTTTGGGGTTAAGTCTATATGTAGCGTACATTTTACATGTCCTAAAACGCGGAATGTATCCAGTCACGTACTTCTTTCTATCTGTCTGTCTATCTGTCTGTTTCCTTTGCATAAAATCTTTCTAATATAAAGTTGTCGTATAAAAGTGTAGATCAAAAATGGATTCAGAAATATTTCTGTATTTGGAATGAATTATCAAGTTTCGGTTCCTTTTAAAAATATATACAATAAATGCTTTAATACTTCAGATAAAGTTGTATAAAGTGTATAAAAATGTCAGCATAGTTTTCTCATGTTACCCTTATACATACTATAAATACACATGCATAACAGAACACGCACATCGCCTACGCCAAGTCGACTGGGAATGAAATGGGTTGCAAAGTAACCACCACAAGCGACGCCACCTTTAATAAGTAAACACATGGGAGCGGAGCCTCCTTCGCCATCATTTCAAATGCCACAGCGCGACTTTTTTACTGGGAACTGCGACTGCGACGGCATGAATAATAAATATATGCGCACAGGGTCTTCTATGTGAGTTGAAACGCCAGAAGCAGTAAAGTAAATTAGTTCATGGCGTCGTCGTCTCTCATACGAGCGAGCAGAGGTACTCAACAAACGAAATAAAAAAATAAAAAATGGAAGAAAAAAAGAAAATAATAGAAAAAAGCAGCTAAAGGTTTATACTCGTATACGTACATTGATAACCGCCTTTGACTTTAGATACAAAGCGTAAGTGCTAAGAAAATAAACAACCCCGAACAAAATATAAACCACAAGTTAAAAAATAAAAAACCATTTCTATAAATGAGCGTATCTGTGTATGCATACCTACATATCTATATATCTATCTATCTATCTATCTATCCATCTATCGTCTATGTATGTATAGGTATATCTGTGTGTTAACTTAAGTATAGAGTCATCCAATTTCAGTCTTTATCTAAATTATAACTCATCGGGGATAATCATAGGCTTGCCTTGTTAATGGCATCTCTGCCACCTCGTCGTCTATGTAGGTAAGTAGGTATATCGCCTTAAGTTATAGGTCAGTCGAGAGTTTGATTACGCTAGCAGAAATTATACGAAATATTATTGTATTTAGATACTTGGGGCAATGCAGCAACAAAATATTGCTAGTGGAATTTCATTGATGGAGCAACTGTGTTATGCAAAAATTATAAATAAATAAATCGTTGCCGCTTAAGTGCAATATTTTAACTTAGAACTTCTAGATGTGCTGTTGTTATTTTGTGTGCTAAAGCAATATACGAAACCTAATAAATACTGTCATAAATTTTATATGAATACAATGAAGATTCACCGATTTTAAAATCTTATCAAAAAATATTCATATGAATAATTTGAAAATTTTTAGTGAAAATATGGCTGCGTTTTCCTTTAAGTATTATAAATTAATTACAAATTAGTTAATGACAGACGGACATGGCTAAATCAACTTACGGAAGTGATCAAGAATATCGAAACTTTATTGAATCTTATCTAAATCTATGATACCTCGTTTACTGCAATCTAAAAATAAAACATATGTGCCCCCTTTCACATAAAGTATCTATAAACAAGAAAGAAACGTTAACTTCGGTTGAACCGAAGGGGAGATGAGCTTGAATAGAGGTTTCCTCAAAAAGTGGGTGGTACACACCCACTAGTATGTAGGTGCGACCATCTATCAGATGCTACCATTTCATTTAGTTGATGTTACAGTTTTTCATACAAATGCATAAAAGTAAGCTGTGGGTTTGTAAGCGACTACTTCAAAAAGAGGGCGGGACACGCCCATTTGAATTTTTTTCTCGTCGAGCTGATCACGAATATATATACTTTATGGGGTCTACGATGCCTCCTTTAATGCGTTACAAACTTTCAGACAAACTGATAATACCATTTCACACTATTATTTGAGTCAGTCAGTCATGTTATGCATTTATATAAAGCAAATATAAATATATATATAAACATATACATATATGCATACAAATCGGATATAAGATGAAGGACAGTCCTTGTACATATTTCCATTATTGTTTCTCGCATATGAATATACATATATGTGTGTGTGTGTGTGTGTGTGTGTGTGTGTGTGTGTGTGTGTGTGTGTGTGTGTGTGTGTGTGTGTGTGTGTGTGTGTGTGTGTGTGTGTGTGTGTGTGTGCGTGTGTATGCGTAAACTACTATTAATGTTATTGTATTTTTGCCGTTGCATTACTGTCAAATTGCATACAAATGTCATACAATATGTTTTGTACTGTTCGACATGCAGAGTGAGCCACAGCCACAGCAACAGCATGGAATCGCTTCGCTCCACTTCATTTACTCAAAATGTTATTATAACTGACTGTGTGTTTGTTTGTATTTCAGTCAGTCTGTCTGTCTTTCTGCCTGTCTGTCTTGCTGTGTGTTCATCCAAATATTTGTTTGTTTGTTTGGTTTTAAAAAAAAAAATACATGACATTATCCGTTAAAACTACAGCAAGATTGCTTGCTCACATGTCTGACTGCCAGTCAGTCAGGCAGGCAGTCAGTTAGTTAGTTAGTCAGCTGTGCTATTACATTCATCCAGGCAATATTCCATCTAATACTGTTTTTGTTTTTAAAGCATCATTGTATATGTATGTATATGCTGTACTATGAATTGTATCTGTGTGTGCTTGTTTGTTTTATTTTTGCATGTATGTGTGTGCGATCAGCACTCAGGATATTTATCGTTTTAGCATTTGGCAACTGACAATTTGTGAGTCAGTTTGGCAGCAATGAATTAACTCGCCCAAATAATCAAACAGCTTTGGCTAAGCAAATGTTTTTCCAAGAACGAGTTGTGATTTTTTTGTCATAAAGAATAACTGCTGAAAACTGTGCAAATATCTATTACTCATAACTACTTTACTTAGTTGTATGTCCCACGACAGGATATACCAACAACAAATTCGTAATAGTTTTATATGTGTTTATATGTGTTCCAATTTGATACTATTCATTGTATATTTTGGCATTTATTTCTTTGAAATACCCAAAACTATAGGCTCTTTTTACTATATTTTAGCAATCCATAAGCCATTTTCCAGATACATCTATGTTGTTAGCCATATAAATTCGAAAAATGCAACTGTAGTGATTATGGAATTTTTCAAGCCGTAAATGTTCCGGATTTTCTGTTTTAAGTTGTTGGAGTGGTTCGCCTCCTATGCGGATGTCAAGCCATCTAAAATGATTTTCAACACAATTTACTCGAAAACTAATGGCAATGAGTATCGATTTACTGCAATATATGCGTTTAAATATAATAAAAGTAATAAGTGTTCGTTCTAGCAGTGCACAGCGTTTTGGTCATAAAAATTTTGGCTTTTTTGATGGCACTCACAGCGACTTGACCGACTTTATATGCGATGTCATGTTTTTTTTAAATGTTAGCGCAGCTCGTTTTTTTATACAAGAATATTTACATACACAGATTTGTACATATTATTTATGGGTCTACTTTTTAAAATACTTTTAATGCTGTTTTGAGAAATATATTATTGCTGACGCATTGCAGTTAAAAAAAAAAACAAAAAAAAATCAGGAAAGAATTATGCCATTCTACATCAGAGAAAGGCAGTCGAATGGACGGGTCGTACATTGTTGCATGGAATGCGTGCGTTTGATACGCCAAAATTGCTTTTAAGTGCTTTCAAGTGTTTGTCTTTCCTGCGTCGCTTTTTTTTATTTGTAGCTTTTTTTTAACGTTGCGTTTCGCATTTTACTGCCAGAATAGAGACAGACATAGCTACACACACAGACACACACATACAAACATATTATAGTTATAAAACATATGAATGATTCCGACAGATACCAAATACAAATCATCTGCACTCGTTTGCTTTAATTTTTGTTACGTATACGCACAGAGCATAAACTGATATAGAGTCAGGACATACTCGTAAATCTGTGCATTGTAAACTGAATCTGGGAGATAGATGCATAAACTGTAAAATCGCTAAATTTAAGGAATTATTTATGAAAGCAGGTTGATATTTTGTACACACAATAAAGGGGCCTGAAAGAAACACAGGATGTGCTCCAAAGTAAACATGATTTTGGGAATAGGGCATTTTCTGTGCTTTGGAAATCTACTTCTGGTAAAAAATTTGATGATATATATTTGGTTCACTGGAAGCAGAGTTATTGCCGTCTGCCAGGGTCCTTCAGGATGTGGGTACAAGTCTTTTGAATGGCTTCTACGTTCATAAAATGCTTTCCTTTGATCGCCAAATGCATTTTTCCCCCGAAAGGTAAAAGTCGCACGGTGCAAAATAAGGCGAATACGGGGAGTGGTTAATGGTTAAAATTTAAATATATTCGAAATTATGATCTAAATTCTAAATTCATAAAATGAAAAAGTTTTTTACTTTGGACCAAATAGGACTCAACCAAAGTCTTCAATTTAAACCCATGAAATGGGAACATAAATATATTTGTGTAAACGATGATTTTGTGATTTGAGTAATCGCGAAAGAATATGCTGATTTTTCACTGAATTCATGACGGAAAGTAACACCTACAGTTGAGTCTATAACAGAGTGCTACAAAATAAAAAAAAATGTATGCACTCTTAAGATGACATAGTGTATAAGTTATAGGTCTAGTTAAGTACAATATTTTAAATTTTTTACATTTTGAGAACCTTGTAATCAAATTTTTGTTAAAGCCCAATACTGAGATCGATGAAAATTTTTGCTACCGAAATTGTAAATTATTACTACTATGTCAAACAAACAAAAAATAGTGTTCCAAAAACAACATGAAATACTAAAACCAGATATTTATTAGGTGAAAAGTCGACACATATTGATTTTTCTTTGGTTTTTTCTGAGGGAAATTCAAAAGGTCAAACTCTTTGTTAACTGTTTTTTGAGTATATGAAGTATTTTAGGTAGCAAACATTTTTGTTATCTGAGTACTCGATGAAAACAGTTCGTGCCGAAAATGTTTTTTTATATGAAGTTTTTTCGGTATCAAAAATGTTCATCGATCTCAGTATTGAGCTTAAGCATAAAATGTTTCAGCTAAATGTTTCGCTACAATGTGAAACCTTCAATCAATTGATTTTTTTTTAATTTTTATTTATTTGATCTGGCAAACGAAAACGGTGATTGGCTAAACAAGAACTCTTTTGAAACGATTAAAAGTGATTGATGATCTCTTTCGTTTATAAGTTGAATGTCAATGTCTCTCTTAAATCATCAGAGGGCATTCTGGCTTCGCTCTTTTACCTCGAAGCCCTTTTCTATTGTCGATGTTTCTAGGTGGACCCAGTTAAGCTATGTGTTACTGAGTTGAACAAGATTTTTTAAGAATAATCCCAAATTACAATTCAGAAAATGAACTTTTTTGTATCCGATTTTTCCATAAGGCGCCAGAAATTTAGCACCTTTGCGAAATTAGCACTTCCCTTGGCTAAACTTTCCAAACAAAATCTTATTAATTGAAAGTGTTTCCGGTACATACTTATCATTTATAAGTAGAATTCGTATAATAAATGTACATTTTATGTATAAACATAAAAATTTGACATTCACTATTTTAAACAAATCGTTTGCTCGAACGATAGTACGAGTTTCAATTAGATCAAGTTATCACAAATTCACTCTACTTCTCATCAATGTTATAGTAAATCAATTTTCATACTCACAGTATGTGTCTGTTGTCAGGCGATCGATGGTATCCTGCTTCAATTTTGAATTTTTCTTGCCCATTTTGTCCTGTAGCTAAACGTCTGGCCGGCCGGATAGCTCCTCCCACTCACTCACTCGCTTGCTTTCCGCGCAGCCGATTATCTGCAGTGATTTGTTTCTGTGGCTGCTCAACAAACGCACTCTTGAGAATGGCTTCTAGTTGCCACAAGCGCGAACTGTCGACAAGACTGGCAGGTAATTGGCAGAACGTGTCTTATCGTGATTTCGTTTGTGCGCAAATCTGAAATAAGAAACGAGAACAGAATGAACAATAGCAGCGCTTAATACGAGTAATCAATCAACGGCTTTGTGCAACAGTGGCAGCTTGAATACATTGTATTGTAAGTATTGTATTGTATTGTATAATACATTAACAAAATATTAAAAAAAAATAAAAACAAAACAAAAAATAAGTGTTTAGCAACATTCATTTTCAATTTGTAAATAGAGAAGGAAGGAATGTATCGCAGATACTCGTATAATGGAACAGAGACAGGCGCCACGGCAGCAATCTAAACCTTAAATCGGAGCCAATTGTGCCGTCAAGCGTATTCGTATGGAATGTATGTAGCTTCAGGCGTGACACAAACAGTTCAAAAGCCATTTTGTTATTTCTGCATTTATGTTATTATTGCTTAAGTAGCCATTGTTGCTGTTGTTGTTGTTATTGTTGTCGAGTCCTGTCGTATTTCACACATACAGGCTTTTGAAGCAAAAACCTTTCATTCAGTTGTACGTTCACATAGCTAGTCATCCATTTAGATTTATATATCGTATATGTATAGGATAGCCATTCATTCAGGTATTCATTCATTCATTCATTCACTTATTCAGCGTGTCAGCCGAGTCTTGCGTTCATTCAGCCAGCGTCCATTTATCCATCATTCAGCAGTCAGTCTCAGTAAGTGACTCGTCGCAACAAAGCCAGCCAGCAGGCCAGCCAGCCAGCCAGCCAGCCAGCCAGCTTGTCCTCTTTTAAATACTTTCTACCTTATCGTTGCCGCAGGACTTTTCAACTTGCTTTTGTTGCGTTCTTCTCTGATATTAAAGCATGTCAACGCGTTTTTGTGGCAGCGCATAATGAAAGCTATATAAGATTTTGTTCACGAAGCTTTATACCTTATTTCCTTTATCCATTCAACAAGCTTTTATGTCGCCTTCGAAGGATTTTCATAGTTTTTTTCTTTTGCTTGTACATAATTAAAAATTAATCAAGTATTTTTATTTTAATCGAAGAAGAAGCTGAAGCTGAAGCTAGTGTTGTTAATTGAAGCAGTTGAGGCTTGCAGCATTATTCGAGGTAAGTGTAACTCGTTTATCAATTAAAGAAAAATCTGTGGTATCACCGGAGTGTCCCGAAGAGTTCAAAGCTCATAACGCAATTTGTGCTTATTAGATCGCAAAAAAGTAGTTTCGTTTGGCGTGAATGGTAACATTCAATGTTGAGATCATACCAAATGTTAAAAACGTTGACTCTTATGAAGGGAAAAAACCGAAATATATTTTCGGTACGTACCGCGGCATAAGATTCTGTGCCGGTTCTTGGATTTTAGTTACGGTCTACCGGTACGGTACCGGTACTGGTACCGGTACTGGTACCAGTCAACCGGACCGGACGCTGCTTATGGACGGAAGCATATTAACTTTTAGAGTTAGTGCTCATAAACCGAAAGGTCTCAGCAGCAATTTGTTAAATGCGTGTGAAGTGTATTGAAGATTTGGTTCTACCGAAGTTAAACATTTTTTTTTTTTTTTTAATTGTAATCACATCAGTGTTTTTAGGTCCAGCTGGTTCCTCTAAGTATAAAACTGTAAGAATTCTGATTACTTTTAAATAATATCTTATTTATGCGAAGCCGAAATTTCAGGCAAATATCGCTCGAAAATCAATGTGGAACAAGAAATGAGAATAGCATTATCAAGCCTTGAAAAACTGTATAATGTCAGCAGGCTCACATGTTTCTCTTACTAACTTGCCATTCAAATTTTTCACCATTTGTTACTGAATTTTCACATTTTTCAGTCAATTCAAATAATATATTCTTGTATGTAAGCCTCTGATTGTATAAGGTTTAACTAAAAAGTTGTTTTCATTACTCTGTCTGATTACTGTCATTGTACACATGCCCAATTTGAGTAGGGTGCCGTGACAAAATATTATCTTAACCTGTAGCTGTACGCAGCGAACTGAAAAAGTTTCTAAACAAAATAGCGTTTCAATGTTTTCATAAATATTCTATATGTATAAAAAGTTTTTCTTAATCAAATCATTCTCAGTGCAGAGGTAAAGCGGACTTTTTCCTACTTCTGCAGCTATCAGTTCAAAATGAAACGAGTTATATGAAAATTTATATGCTTGTTGCTTTTCAACAAGCATTAAAATGGCATTACAATTTTTGTTGGATATATTTTTAAATGAGACTTCCAAAGGACGTCAAATCATACGAACTTAATCATAGCCTCGTCTCGCCTTCTATATTCGTGTATGAACATGCTTGTCTACGAGTATAACAACCTATATAATATTTTATTGAAACATGTTACAATTCATGATTATAAGCATAGGATATACTCGTATATGTACGATATACATATACTATATCTGCGTCAAGTTGTTCAACATTGATGACAAATTAGACGAACTTATATAATAATGTACTTGCCAAATTGAATCTTTTTGTTTTCGTTGTTTTCTTACTAACTACTAAATTTATTTTTATTTAGTTTTTTCTTTTTTTGTCTTTTTTTTTTGTGTGATTGTCGTTGACCTGTTTATAGCGCTGACTTTTACGACTCGTAGAAAATTCGAGAACGTGAAAAGCAGCGCTACTCCAAAATATCCAACGTAAGTACGAGTATGTACAATATTTATGTGAGAAATACTTTTATAAGTTTTCCGTTGAAATTTTGTCAACACGGCCAACAAGAAGAAGAACATTGTCAATGTCATGAAATGCGACAGAACAATGATAGACAGAGAGGAAAGGAGAGAATGATAGACAGTCAGTTGGACAGCAGCAAGTGGACAGCAACAATTCTCCAGTGTGTCAAAAGTTAACACCTCACAAATAATGTTCAAAATGTTAACAAGTAACTTGAAAATGCAGAAAATGCAAAAAATGCAGAAAACAGACAAGAAAAGCTAAAACCAAAAACTAGAAAAGTCTTAACATCGACCAAACGGAAACTCTTATGTTTTTTATAAACTTTCAAAACAAAATGCTTAGGAAAAATGGAAGTACAAATAGTCAATTAAATGAAACTGTATCTAATGCAAAGTTTTCCTATTGTAAACCAATCTGTTGAACCTTTTATATGGCTGTGACACATCGAAAAGAAAAAGCTCAATATCAAATCGTTATCCGCAGCTCAATTTCTATGCAAATAATACTAATTTTATATTGTATACATTTTCCTTATCAGCTCGTTGAGACCAATCGAATTAACCATGTCCGTCTGTCCCCCAAAAAGTGGGTGGTACACGCTCACTAGTAGATGTGTATGAAGCGATGTAGTAGATGTGTAAGCTGCCGCCATATAGAATTTCAAGTTGATATTGACGTTTTCCATACAAATACATAGAACTGAACTGTTGGTTTATATGGGATGGGATCAAAAAGTGGGCGGGAGACGCCCATTTGTATATGTATATGAAGCGGTTGTCCATTAAAATCCACAAAATCAAATTTCAATCTAATATTGATCTAAATTAAGGATTTCTTTCATAAAAAAAACAAAATTGCACGGTGGGTTTGTATGGAGGCTACCTCAAAAAGTGGGCAGCCAATTGTCTATGTATGTTAAGCAGCTGTCTCTTAAAAGGTACCATATCGCATTTCAACCTAACATTGACTTTAATAAAAAAGTTTTTCTTACAAAAAGTCAAAAGTGGACCATAGGTTTGAATGGGAGCTACCCCAAATAGTGGGCGGGGCACGCCCGTTAGTCTATGTATGTTAAGCGGCTGACCATTAAAAGGCATCACATGGGCGGGTCCCATGGGCCATTAATGTATATGTCAAGCATCCGTCTACTTTAAGTTACTATATCAATTATTAAGTTGATATTGACTACAATAAAAAATTTTTTAATACAAAAAGTCAAAAGTGGGCGACACTCTATTAAACTGGAATAAAAAGAAGTATACGTGCAAAATTTTAACTGGATAGCAAAAAAATAGTCCCCAAAAAATGCGCAACAACATACAGACGGACAGACGGACAGACGTACAGACGGACATGGCTAGATCAATTCGTCTCGTCGAGCTGATCAAGGGGTCTACGATTCATGGGGTCTACGATGGCTCTTTTAATGCGTTACAAAGTTTCAGACAAACTGATAATATAATTTCACACTATGTGTGAATGGTATAAAAATCAACAAAAATTGTGACCTGAATTTATTTATTTTACACTTGTTGCAGTGTGGTACATAGAGAGTATATACAGTGTGTTTGGTTTCTCTAAGTCTTCTCTTGTCAGAGAACTTATTTCTGCATCTAAACATTCCTTCAAAAGTTTAAGAACTAAAGTAAACTCCAGCGTTGTTGAGCAAAAAAGCCAAGTGTAGTGAAGAGTATCGGATTTATACAAAAGTACTCAAATTAAAGAAATATATTTTAAATAAAAGTTGTCAATGTATCGAAAGTAATGCAACGAATTATGAAAATGATAGACATATTCGTTCAGTTATTGATACGTCGAATTGTGAAGAAATTTCATATCAATTAATTACTTTTTGCATAATGTTATGCTAAAAATTTATCCAAAAGGCGACAAAATCGGCCTTAAGATTAATACTACTTTAAGCTCTTTGCCTGCCTACACCTACATAACTATCAGGAAAGCAAGTACATATTTTAAACTCTAAAAAATCAAAAAGAAAATTTTAGCTATTGTTGAAGAAATAGATAATGTATATGTTAATAATAGCATCGAAAATTAAAGTATTCTAAAAGAAAATGAAGTATTTGTGCAGTCAAAAAGTGGAATTAATCTGAGGCGAAATCAGTCGATTAAACAAATATGTTGAACTTTAAAACAAGAAAGTTTAAACTTTTGTAGCACCGAAAAGTGTATACGCTTCGGATATTTTGCCATCAAGTAGAAAGAAAAGAAATTTAAAAAAAATCGCTTTTTTGGTTCGCAGATTAAGCTGAGTAGAAAAAAAGAACTACTTATTAAGTAAAATCCATAATAGATAGGTGGACACAGACTGGCTCGGCTTGTCGCGTCGAGTTGATTAAGAATATATATTCGCTAGGTATATACATTTATGCTAGGTCTGCATTACAATAGTTCTGACAAACCGATAATGCCATTTTCACACTATGTGTGAAGTGTATAAAAAGAACAACAACAACAACAAAAATTGAGCAAAAAATGCCGGTACGAAGGTAAAGGAACGAAAGGCAAATAGAATCAGCAGTGCATAAAGTCAGTCTGGAGCGCTAAAAACTGATTGTCTGTCTGTCTGTCTGACTGACTGGCTGACAGATTGAAGAAAACTACGGCTTACAGTCAAAATAAATGGATAAAAACCAAAAAAATTTCTGCACTGACGTAAGGCGTCCAAATGCGAATGCAACGGAAGGAAGCACGCGGAAAGAAAGCACGGAAGGAAGTTGACTGTGATGCAACATCTAACGAACCATCGACTGACGACTGACGACAGACCCGAGGCTTGAACAGTAAAGCAGTGAAACAGACCGAAACAGACCGAGACAGTTGATGAGGCGGACGATAGTGAGGACTTTATATTTAAAATGGACAGACGGCCGAAATAACTAAACCGTATAGCAACCGTACAGCTGGCTGGCGCTATAAGACATTACATTGCGATAATGGCGACGGAAATTGAAAGGAAAGAAAGTTAAGCATACTTTTGGGCGCCCCTTCGATGCTGCTAAACTTAAGTCTAGTTCAATGCGCTTGTGGCGATGCCGAAAACATTCCATTCCCTTCTATTCCGGTATCTGCTGATGACGCCAGTGAACTGAACTCTGACTCTGAGCATTCGCCTTCACTACTATTCTACTCACTGCTATTAGCTATTATGAACGGCTGAATGTTTGCTGAGGTATCGCTAGTATTACATGATTTCCTTTTTCCAAATGCAGTTAAATTTTTCCAGACGCTCTGAAGGTCCTTCTATCGTTCCGTTCGTCTCTATATATGTATTTATCTATATATTCTAGTAAGTAGTGTACTTGTATGTACATATTCTTTTTCATTTCCATATTTTCATTCGGTTGGCTTTGTGTTCGACTATATAGTTATGTATATATAAACAGACAATTTTCAGGCTGGTTGCCTGTCGCCCAATCTCCACCTTCAGCAATGCGAAAACCGCCCCCAGACATCTTCAACGTTACAGTCAAATGTCAAAAATGAATTTTAGTAAAATAAAGAAGAAGCGAGTGGCTTTTGGCGTTCAGTTGACGGCCTGGCGTCGGCATTAAATTGAATAATTGCGCAACGAGTTGTAAACAAGACAATAATGGCAAAAATAAAACAACAACACACAAAAAACAAAAACAATAAAATTGAAGTAAAACAAAAATAAAATAAAATAAAAGCACAAACCAAACAACAAATAACTAGTTTCACAAACAAGAAATTTGCTCTGGCTTTCGACTTTTTGTTTCACTTTCCACTCAAATCCGACAAACATTTAAAGTTTATTCGCTATATAAGTTTTGTTCTGGAGCTTGAAACACATTTTTTTTTCATAGGAGTATAGGTGACCACATAATTTATATCCATGTTGTCTTGTTCAAGTCATTCTAGTTATATTCATCTGTTCGTCAGTGCATAAATGTAGAAAACTATAAAAGCTATAGACTAATTATTTCAACAGCTTGAGTCAGTTTATCAAATGTCTTCTCCCACTAATGCGAAGCTTCTATGCAAATGAAGAAATTAGAAAATACATGCTTCACAACTTCCACAATATACCTTATGTTGTCTTTTTTTTCGAAACAATATCATTTCAACCGTTTTACTAAAATCATAAAATCATTGATAACTGCAAATAATAAATAACTGAAATTTCTGTAAAATGTTATTTTTCACAATTTTCATAAACAGAAATAGCAGTGATTTATAATAGCAGTTATCACTGTTATTGAAAATCAACTAATTTTTGTTGATGCTCAATTCATATCTTTGTACTTTCATTAGACTGATGTTTAGTTCACTTTATAATGTTTTGTTAATGGCACTTGCTTCACTTTACGACCATGGCAAAGCATTTAACCAAATATCTACATGGCTAAGAATATGTTGCAGTGGCTCAGGCTGCTGAAGAGAAGAAAGGTACATTTACTTTGCATGATTTCATAGCTTATAGAACAAATAAATGACAACGAAATACACTGGAGAAATTATTCAGATTGGTCAATAGCAAAAACACTGTAAATAAAACAATCTGTATGAAAAAAAAAAAAAAACGAAAGGTTTAATGGTATTTGATAAAATAGCTTCTTAATTGTAGAATAACAAGCAAATTTGATGATAGTGGATACAGTTAATACAATCCAATTTATAAGTACCTTAATTCCATACTTCAACTTAATTTAAACTTATCACTATTTGTAAAACTGTAGTGGTGTATGTATACCGTTGAAACCATTTTTAATCAAACTTCAGATAGGTCAGGAAAGGAATCATATAAAGTATGGTTGTCGTTGTTGTTGTAATAGCTTGACTTGGGCTACACCAGAAAATATATATGTATACAATTTATTATGTTATGAATGTAATGCGCAAGGTGATTATTGATTAAGAGAAAGATAAACCGAAATGTAACCCTAGGTATCAAGTCCCAGGAACGAAGCTACTACTGTTGGACGTAAAAAAAAGATCAGTTGTGCTATGCGGTGATTGACTATATTCAGGACAGCAATCACTAGTGCTGATCCCAATCTGCTGCTTGTAACACTCGAGCATATTGCTCCATCCTGATCTCAACTGTCCAAGTTTAGTCCTGGTGTTACGAGGGATACGTTTTTCGCTCTCGTCAATAGGAGGTGGTCTACCACAGGAACTGCTTTGAGGAACTGCTTTGAAAGCAGCTCATTATATTGGTGAACAGGTGGCATCATCGCTTCTTCATGTAGGTGGTCTTCATGGGTCATTTGTAGACAACCAGTAGCAGTTCTCATAACACTATTTTGTTTCAGGCATTGCCATTGAGTCTTACTGAGGTAAGGAGTCCAGACAGGAGCAGTATAGTTTAGGGCAGATCGTCCAATTGCTTTATAAGTTGTAATTTGACCTTACCCCAGCACATTATTTCTCTGAACTGTCGGAACACTCAGAACTCCAACAAAGACATCAAGTTCCATCCAAACCTCCTTAGTCCAGGAGGTGAAGATGGAAGCCAACGACTTATGAGTTAAAAGCTTGAGGTTGCGAGAATTGAAAAAATTTAATAAATTCACCAAATAGATGTTAATTCTCGCACAAATTTCATCGACGTTCACGCCCGAGGATAAAATGGTACAATCATCCGCATAAGTCACCAATTTTATACCGAAAGGAGTAAGAGGCATCTTTGACAAATATAGGTTGAACATAAGAGAGAGAGAACTCCACCCTGCGGAACACCCATCTTTAACTTTCGATACTTTACGATACACGGTTGAGATGCGGTACAAGGCAAAGGTGTACAAGGCAAAGGTCGGTACCACGCTCACGGCAAAGCAAACCAAAAGGTGGCGCATGAGCATACTACGGATAAACTAGATTTGTTACATATCACAATTACATAGATAGATTCAATTCACTTATTTCACTCCAGATATTATTACAATGTATTGTGAATAGTAATTTAGTTAAATTTTAAGAGTATAGGCTAACTACCTTAGATATTAATACAGACGAATGACGTATGATAATTTTAATAAATTGTTAATTTGAAAAATTTATTTACCTGTTTTGGGTATGTTTGTTTTTGTTTTTTTGCTTGTTTTTCTTATAATTCACGTTGTTTCGGTTACATTTTCTGTAAAATGTTAATTATGAAAAATGCTGCACTAAAAAAAAACAACAAAAAATTAAGTTTAAGAAAACCACAACGAAAACTACTTCAGCTTTTAACCCTATTGCACGAGGGAACTAGCAAAAGTTCGGTTAGTTTGTTATATTTGAGAAGTATTTGAAAAATCCAGAAATTGCAGTCAATATAAATCTAGTTTGAAGGTATTTCAAAAAGAAATGGCAAAAATGGAGATGAATAAAATAGTTTGCACTGCTTCTGGAAAAACCAGTAGAGATCTGCGACGATCGCCAAGTGGAATATATGCACAATTTCTAGAGAGCGTTTTCAAGTGGTATCATTGATTCCATGCAAAACAGATTTCTGTAGAGGACAATCCTCGGAATGATCGCCTTAAATAGGCTGGGCTAACAGATTTTGGCCAACATAAATGATAAACGATAAAACTGTCATAATAACGCCGTTCGCGCATCATAAGGGAGACACAGGGAAATTAGTTTCCTCCTGAAATTATTTTGTGTAATGTTTGAATGTTTTTTGTTGCATGCTCCAACTGTTTGGGTAAATAGTAACGCATGTGTACCATGCATTTACTGAATAACTTCAAAAAATCTATTTTCTTCAGATCTATTTTTTCAATTGGGAGGTAATTTCTGTTTTTTTTAGAGTTGCAGGTAATTATGAGAAATAGATCAGGCTTCTCTATGCGGGCAACATTAACCATTGCGTATTGATAGTTTTGAAGCATATTACGAGGGCTGGCAATGACAATAACACCAATACGTAAGACAGACAGAGAGACGGACATGGAATGATCATCTCGTATCTACTATATATGTATATACTTTATGGGGTCTTACATTTCTACTTCGTGTGTTAAAATATTGTAATATTAATTTTTTAAGTAGTCTTCGAAAACGTGTATGCATAAATCTAAAAATGTATATGATTAATATAAAAGCTTTGGATTTATTTATTTAGAAATTTTTTTATTTAAAATTAGTCCCTTAGCAACTGAAGAACTATATACCTTATTATTAAAGAGCAGTGACTCAATCACAGTTTCGAATTACTTCAAAAAGAGCAATCACAGATTTCATTGTGATTGGAAGATCACAGATTTCATTGTGATTGGAAGATCACAGATTTCATTGTGATTGGAAGATCACAGATTTATTTAGTTCATCACTACAGACTATGTTAATGGAGTTTTTTGTATGTTTTCTTTAAAAACATTGTGAAGTTTTATATTTTATTTTTATTATATTATATTTGTTGTGAAAGATCTAAATGACTTATTTTAACGCAATTAGATATAACTTGCCCATAAACAAATTTCCACCTTATGAGTTGATAAGTTTGCAAGTACAATCAATAAATTCACCTAACAAGAGACTGGTGTTTTCAAACGGACTGAATGACATTTCTAGGACACCTACTGATTTTTTACTATGGTTCGAATTGAGTTGAAAGACATTTCTATAACAAAACGATACAATTTGAATTTTAAAAGAAATATTAAAATTGAGTCTATTTTTCGTCATTAACAGTGAAAGTAATCTTCAAAATGTTGGCCCCAATCCTTGGTTTTGAAAAGTTTATAATGCTACAAAATTTATAGTACTACACATCACGACATCTAATTATCCTATAAAAAAAAACAGAATTAAGACGATTAACTGACTTTAGCACACAATATATGCCCGTTGCTGTTCACGGTGGTTCTTACACGATATGATTTTTATTTTTCACATGCAAACACGCGTTTTTCATGTTAACGCTGCTCCTCTAACTCTTTTCACTCTGAACGCGCTTTGCCTTAATTTCGTCGACGGTTTTTCACACAAAATAAAAAAAATTGTACCTTAATCTCTTTTATTTTATATGATTTGATTATTTTCATTCAATTTTATAAGGCACGCGAATAGCGTTGGCATAAAAACAACAACAACCAAATCTACATATATATCGTATACTCGTATAACCAAAATTTGTTGAAAAACAACAACAACAACTGAAATCAAGTAACAACTGCGACAGCGACTACCAAAAACTTCGCATAGTACACAGAGAGAAATAGTTTTGGTTAAAATGGCTGAAACTCCATCGAAGCAATAAATATAACCAATAAAAAATACATTTAAATAATATTGTGTAATAACAATTTTTAAAGTTAAATTTATTGGTTTCTTTTTTTAGTTAGTTTAGCAGTTAGTTTGTTAGTTGATGCTAAACTGTTCCCAAAAAAACAAAAATAAATAAAGCAGTTTTTTTCACAGTGTATTAGCTAAGCGCAGCACGGCGCCTTAAAATAGGCACTAAAAAAGCGAATGCAACCGAGCGACGCGAAGCAACTGTGAATGACAACTGAAAGGATAACGAAATTGTATTCAAAGCAGAAGAAATAAAAACATAATAAATACAAATGTATCTAAAAGGTGTCGTCGATCGGGCGACCAATAATAAAGGCCGAAATATAAATAGGAAGGAAATACCTAAATAAATAAAACCAAATCCAAATAAAAGAGAAGAGACGAGAAAACTTTCTTGTTGCATATCCAAGCAATCAATTGAAGCATGACCCTTAACCCTAACTTGTCTTTGCTGTATCGTAACGTAATGTTGTATCACGTAATGTAACGTGACTTAACTTAAACTGAAGTCGCGTAGGTGGCACAAAAATTCAGATATAATCGTTGAATAAGTAAGTTGTTAAGTTGTCACATTATAACTCTATTTGAAGCCCACTGCCGCTACCACTTTCCGTCTTACAACGAGGCTTTATCAATATACTTTAGTACTTGCAGATACATAGTTAGCCGTCATTGTTTTATGCAATTTTTTTCGTTTTCTATTTTAATTAAAATTTTTAACACTTTGCATATATAAAAAAAAAAACGCAAAAAAAAAAATAGATCAGATACACTTATTAAAAGGCTTTTAATTACCACACAATAACAAAATCTTATACTACAACAATATAAGCTGCAATCAATGAACTTCGCATCGCTAGTTAGTTTAATGTGTGTCGCTCAATTGTGCGCTATGCGGAGTTGAATTTTAGTCGAATAGAGTCGAGTCGAAACGAGCCGAGCCATCTGAAGTCGAATTGTGTTCAACTGAATTGTGAAGTGGCGTTCAATTTGTACGTCGGCGGCGGCAGCGAAGTTCTTTACGTTGCACGGTCTAAAAACGAACTGAAAGCTTTGCATTGCAATCAACAGTAGGTCGGTAGCGAATCCTTGTTGTTGATACCACACATATACACACACACACATGTATACACACAAAGAATATACCTATTAATATGCATAGATACACGGGCAAAGCGAAGAGCGCGTTATCAGCGGGAGCACAGCGAACAAACTACAACTGAGCGAGCAGCACCAGCAGCACCAGCAGCACCAGCAGCAGCAGCAGCAGCAGCAACAGCAACGGCAATAACAGCAGCCAGCTCGCTTGGCTGCATGGCTGAACAACAGCTACAGGCTACTACTTGCCTTGCCGCTTAACCACCTGCCCTGCACTGCCCTACCCCGCCCTGCAACCAGTTGTCCTGTCATCCAGTTTCTTCTTCATTCTAAACCAAATGAGCACAACTCTCATATGCTCGCCCATATACTCAGCCATTTGTTCGGAAAGTTTTTACTCGTTCGCCAAAACGAATAAAACCGAAACCAAACCGAACCGAACGCAGGAGCTGCAAAAATGCTACTTCGTACCGTGTTATTGCATTTCTCAACATTCAAATAAGTTTTTATTTCATTGCTGCTCAGCTTGTTTAATAATATTTTTTAAGCATATCTGTACATACATATGTATACAGTGAAAGATTGGACATTGTTCCAATATTTTTGGCCGGTACTGGATAAGAACCATGTATGGGTTAGAGCGAAATTCAATCGTTGAAATGTTTTACTAAAATAATAAATTTAACTATAATATTGTGTTTGTTGTTTTGACAGAAATTATCTAATATATCTAGACGGTGGCATTAAAATGTGATATTAATTTGAATGTTGCATCCTTGGAGAAAAAACGATTCAATACTTACATATGTAATGCTAAAGGCCTATTCAAACTTTAGGTACATTTCGTTACTTGTTCCAGTTCACTGGTATGCTGGTTCCTGCCTAAAATTGTATTTAGATATTATTAAAGTGTTTCGTAAAATTTGTTTGAAGTCGAATTATTGCATTGGCGATATAGTTGCCATTCTTATGTGTTCGCAAAAGCAAGTACTGACATTCACTTATAGTTATTGTCTTTTGTCTACTTGCTTAATTTTGCCACAAGGTTTAATATGATTGAACATGGGATTGTTGATAATATATCGATAAATAGTGGTCTTTAATAAGATCTTTTATATATGCAACCACCTCACTATTAGGTTGTGTTGGGTTGGTAGCCCGACCGATAATACGCAAGAAGTGACTCTAATTAAGAGTGATGTTTTTTGTATTTTGTTATACGAGGGATTCCTTGTAAATTGTCCGCCATGGCAACCCTAAGTGTACTTAGGTCCCAGCTGACATTGGAACGTGTGACATTTTTTAGCATAAACGTATGCAGAACGTTTTGATGTACGAGCACTATTTGAAATATTCATAAAAAAAATTAAATTGACTCATATAACTTTTCGTGTGAGGATTTACTACGACTTACGATGTTGATTATCAAGACAAGGTGCATCGATAAGCTTTCTTGGACTTTTGGCGATGAAGCACAATACTTTGCTACTGTGAAACGCAAATATAACGAGTTTTATCGAGGACGTTCTTGGCTCAAGGACGAATTTCGAGAAAGTCGTATAAAAACAGTTTTTGTATCAAAAACAATCGATGCTGCGCGTGAACTGATATTGCAAGATCGTCATGTGACATACCCTGGTATTGAGACATCCTTAGGAATTATTGGAACCAGTATACATTCTATACTATATGAACGTTTGACCGTCAAGAATATGTGTTCGCGTTGGATACCGCACAAATTGACAAACGAAAGAAAACCTTGTATCGTTTGGTGCAAAGAAATGTTGAAGGCATATACCCTCTGTGATTCAAAACATGTATATTACATCGTAAAAGATTACGAACCATGGATCTATGCATTTGAGCTCGTAACAAAACAAATTGACTGTATGGGTATGCCAAGACGAGCAAAATCCAACAAAAGTTGTGCGCGGACAAAGCACTTCGAAGCATATGGTCACCTGCCTGTCTTTTCACAAAAACTGGTCGAGTCGCATGCAACTGTTCCATTAAAGCAACGTAGGACAGTCAAGTCTGAATAGTATTGTACGTAACTATTGTTTGCCAGAAGTTTTCGTATAATTGATTATTTTTTTTTTGGGATTTACTAAAGTTATACACCAAAACCAAATTATGGTTTATATAATAACACTTTTTTAAACTTCTAAGCAAATACAATACTCCTATAAACCTTTACGTAGCTTTTTAACTAATACAAAAAAAAAAACAATAATAAATAAATAAGTTTAAAGCGTGTCTTTGCGTTATATATTTTATAGAAATTCTCACAAATTAATATTGCACATACGCACGGTTGGCAGCAATGAATACATTTAACGAAATTAAACGAATAATAAAACCGCTACGCAACACCTTAAACCACCCGCAATACCCAAACGGACATTGACTTTCTATGCACAGCACAGCACAACATGACCGCCGATTCTCGCCCAAGGCTCAACATCGGCGCCCAAAAGAACCACAAAATAAAAAAAAAAGATGAAGAAGAAGAAGAAGAAGAAGAAGAAACAGAAGAAAATTAATATCATCTGCGGCATTTTCCGTTATTGTCTTCGCTTCGTTTGTTGTTGCTTTTGCTGCTGCTGGTGATACAATGCAGATGTTGTAGCTGCTCAATTTAAGCTCTATTTCTAACTATATTTCGCTCTATTATTCTCTCACCGTTCTCCCTCTCTCTCACTCTATTTTTACTACTTCTCCCCAATGTATTCACCATGCTCCAGACGCTTGAGCCAAAACCCAACATAGCGAAAATAAAGGCATCGAGTAAAGTGAAGCGAAGCTTTCGTGCTCGTTGCTTACTTACGGTTATTACTGAGCTTTTAGCCGTTAAAAAAGCTTTATGCTCTTAGATAAGTAGGGACTCAAAGGCCAACCGAGCAGAATGCTCTCACACAGACACGGGACGAGAATACTTGCCGAAGTCGATTGGTATTTACTTGCGAGAAACACAAAATTGAATTAGTAGCTGCTCAGCTCTGAATGGAGAAGGGTCATGCCGTTTTTAACTCGCAAATTAACCTGCTTTAAAATATTTTTTAATCTGGCATTGCTAAACGAACTTAGAAATAGCTTGCTTCCATTGCTTTCGCTTTGCTCTCATCCACTCTACATAGAAATTACTTCCTGTCTAAATTATTGAATCTTTTTCAGTACCTATCACGATTCAAGAACTCAAATTTATAAATATTATTGTATTTCATTCAATTTCTCGTTGTTTGCAAGGCTCCAACACATATTTAGCTTGAATGGATTATTAGGGGTATCGCTTCTAGAAACTAGTCCAATTTTTTTTTCTGCGCGTTTTTGTACCATTTTACTTAAAAATAAAAATAAAAAAATATGTAAAAAAAGTTCGTGCGGGATTCGGGACCCGCGGGATACCTTGAAAACATTCAGGACATGCGGGATGGGTAATGAAATTTTTTTCGGGACAAGCGGGATCGGATCACATTTTTTATTCCTTTTTTGAAGATATCTTATAAGTCGACATATAGACTTTTTTCAATTGAAGTTTAATGGAATATCAAAAAGACCACTTTCAAGAATAGACCCCATTGAAGCTTACTGCCCAATTTTGGAATTTTGTATTTCTTACTACAGTAAATTTATTTTTTTTTTTTAATGTGGGATGTAAGTTTGTTGGAGACTAAAAGCCTAAAAGTGGGCGTGACATGCCCTTAATAATTGTGCTAATCTTCGATCCACATGAAGCCACCATGTGAAAAGTCAAGTTGATTTTGCCTGAAATGATAATGTTTTTCATGAAAAGTCGCAAAAGCGGATTGTGGGTTTGTATGGGATTATTTGTATATTTGAGATGCAACAACATCCAGACAGACGGTCATAGATTGATCAACTTGTCTCGTCGAGCTGATCAAGAAAATATATATACTTCATGGGGGTATCCTTTAATGCGTTACAATCATTCAGACAAACTGATAATACTGTTCCCCACTATCTGTAAGCGACAGAAGAAATACGCAAAAACTGGCGATGTGTTCAGCGTGTGTGTATGTACATAGTATGTGAGGTGAGTGTGTGTGTGTGTGGAGCGACGTAGTGGCTCTCCTTGTTGGTGTTGTTACTATTATTGCCAAAGGTTAAAGCTACTAGTACTTGATTATGTCGCCATTTTGACTTCTCTTTGTGCTTGTGTGTGGTAACTGATTTTAAGTTGCGTGTACTTTCGAGGTTATCAAGCTTTTTGGGCTGTCTGTGCCCTGAAAATCCTTTCCCTCTACCCACAACACACCACACACCACCACTACAACTACTTGTACCGACTACGACATATGCCAAAAGTTAGACACCAAATCTAACAAATCAACTGAACTCCATCCTAAAAGCAACGCAGCATTTTCGTTAAGAATACATGTTTTATGTTGTGAGATTAGGCCTATAAATGTCTGCGTATAAGTGTGTGTGTGCGTGAGCTAAGGACGAAGGAATGTTCCAACATATATTGTATTAAGACAACATTTTTTTTTGGGTTTAATGTCACAACACGAAAATGCTTTTATATGCATGTTTTAACATTCTGTTAAAATTAAAGTGCGAAAATTTTAAAGCGATTTATTTATTTTATTATTTTTTTTTTACCAACGCAAATATAGCTACAGAATGCATTTAATGCATTGAAAGTTGATATTGTAGGATGTACTTGTTTGTTCCATTTGCAAACAAAATCACCTTTATAGATTGGTACTTACATATATGTATATTATAATCATTCATATAGACAACAATAACTTTGAACTGCATTATGTGAACATGTCTTCAATATACACATAATCCATAAGTAACTGTGAATGAGAGCGAGCGTTGATATTCATTAGCACACTTTCTCTGCATGTATTTTCATACTTATAGTCAGCAACAACATATATAACACTATCAAAATATTATAAGAATAAGAAGATTTCTTTAAGATCCCAAATACAATATACTTCAGTCGAACGTTTTAAACACTCCATTATATGTACGAATAGGAACCTTTGTTACCCCATAAAGGTTTCTATTGTATATATATATATATATATATATATATATATATATAAATATATATAGTCTTAATTAATTTGAAGACTATTCGTTCTAACCATGTCCGTCAATCTGTCTTGTGCATGTGGCGATGCAAATTAGTAACTTAGTATTCTGTTAAGGATGGTTATGAAAGATTCTACAATACGGTTCTGATCATATTAGAATGGGCGCACCACGTTCATTTTTTTTTGTTTTTGATGTCAAACTTTTGATAAAAATAATTTTTGCTAGTTTGGCTTTGTAGGTTTACATATTGATCAAAGTGAGTGGAGTTACGCCCAATAAGTAATCTTTAAGATACTATAATGATCATTGACTTTTTGTTTTGGTAAATAATAATTAACATCAAATCTAATAGGACGTCCTTTCGAAAATGTGGGCACGGCAAATAAAATTGATTTTTTATTACAAATGTTTTGTTTATCGGACAAATATATCTATGCTATTAAAAACTTGTATCGCTTTCAGTATACAAAAAAGATACAAGCATCCATGAGTATTTACAAATATACATCATACTCCATGTTGACAAATAGACAGGCAGACATACAGACAGACAGGTAGAAAGATAATCAGATAGACAGACAGACAGACAGACAGACAGACAGACAGACAATAAGAGATAGATACAACTAGACTGCAAAACTCAAAAATGCCGCAAGTAATGCATCTAAAAACGATTTAATATGCATAATTCTTGAATTATGCTTTCGCTTGACAACTTTTTGAACATCAACATCGTCATCATCATCCTTGCAGTTGTTGCATTCAATCTCATCTCATCGCCAGTCATTCAACATTTCTGCACTTATTGCCTACGATTCATGCCAATTACGAAAATGTTGCGCTTAAAAACGATATGCTAAAGTTGCTTTTATATATACTCTCATCGCCATCGCCATCACCAATACCAACGCCAACACTCACAGTTTCTGCCCCTCGCTGTACGAGTATCTCCACTACGTATAAATATACAGATTATACCCGCATGCTAAGAATTTAGTTCTTTTGGTAGGGGTAAGGGTTGCATACATAAATTCCTCAACAACTGCTAACACTACTTTTTAGCTCTATTTCGGTTTCCATTCCAGCCCTTTTCACTTTCCCTTCGCATTGCTTTAGCTTCCAGTTTTATGCAACATGCCGCACCTTGCCACCATTTTGATGTAATTATACAGGTGCACTGACTTCGAAAAACCAAAAAAAAAAAAAGTAACAAGAAAAAACGGTAACTTCGGTTGAACCGAGGCTCAAATACCGTTCACACGAAACTTTAAATAGCATTGTAATACATAAAAGTGGGGGTTTAAATAGGGGCTACCCCAAAAATGGGTGGTACACGCTCACTAGTAGCTGTGTATTAAGCGATGTAGTAGATGTATAAGATGCCGCCATATAGAATTTCAAATTGATATTGACGTTTTCCATACAAATGCATAAAACTGAACTGTTGGGCGGGACACACCCATTTGTATATGTATATGAAGCGGTTGTCCATTAAAATCCACAAAATCAAATTTCAAGCTAATATTGATTTAACTTAAGGATGTTTTCATAAAAAACACAAAATGTCACGATGGGTTTGTATGGAGGCTACCTCAAAAAGTGGGCGGCCAATTGTCTATGTATGATAAGCGGCTGTCTCTTAAAAGGCACCATATCGCATTTCAACCCAACATTGACTTTCATAAAATAGTTTTTCTTACAAAAAGTCAAGAGTGGACCATAGGTTTGTATGGGAGCTACCCCAAATAGTGGGCGGGGCACGCCCGTTAGTCTATCTATGTTAAGCGGCAGACCATAAAAAGGCACCACATTGCATTTCAACCTAATATTGACTTTAATAAAGAAGTTTTCTTAAAAAAACTTACAAACTTTCAGACAAACTAATAATACCATTTCACACTATGTGTGAATGGTATAAAAAGAAATGATGAAAATGGCAAAGACAAAAAAAACCAAACTTTTAATACCCTTCACACGAGCCTTCGCTGAATTGCTGAATATATCCAAGCCAAAATAAATTATTGTAAATGAAAATAAAAAACATCAAATTCAGATAAAAGTAGGGCCTATCTCGGAGTAACTTAAATAAATTGACATAACCAGAACCATAAGTGGACGATAAGCTATGGAGAACAGATGATTTTCAATATTTTATGTAAATAGCTTTGTATAAGGACTATATGGCATAAGGCTCTCATTTAAGCTTGAGTTCTTTACCTATTCTATAGCTATAAAAAAAACTTTTCATGGTAACGTTTGAATGTGGACCTGTATGGAGTTATACTTCAGCTCGAAATCTTCAAATTAAGCATGTAAAACTATGCAAACTATGATATAGCAGCAACTAGACAGATGGACATAGCTAGTTCGACTCGTATCGTCTAGAGTCTAGTAAATGATAAAATGAAAAACTAAATTTATCCTATTTTTAAAAGGAAGTTTTTCTCTACTTGAGCATTTCGTGTCACATCCGTACTGGGCTTAGCTAAAACAAGGTTCGTACTGAGCTTACTATGCCGTCTTTCTAACATTCCGGCAATCTTCGAAGAACCTTTACCACAATATGTGTGTGAAGGGTACAAAATAAGAATGTACGACAAACGGAATGTGGAAGGACATGGCGTGCCTTCGCTTGGCTCGACGTAGTTCAAACCTAACATTGCTCAAAGCCATTGTTAATTAGTCCACCGACCTTGTTGTAATTAGTGTTCGTGGACATGGTGCTCTTCGTCGTCTTCGTTGTTGCTATTGTTGTAGTTGTTGTTCTTTGTGTGCTAAGCTGACGTAAATATGGAATTAAACTGACTTACTGTCTCCACACCATGCCACTCCATGGCTTGATTCAGATCGCATCGCACATTAGTACTTCGTCTAATTAAATATGATGCGAATCACTTGAAGTACATTTGTATATGCCTACATGGCTACGATATACAGACCATTATTATTTACTATTGGCTTAATAGTGCACAGCATCGAATCGCCTTATTAAAACTCACTCGATTGATGAGAATTCAACTGCATAAAATTTTATTCGCGCAGATATTAAAAAGTAATTAAACAATTCAAACGTCCACGCAACCTCAAAGCTCTTCAAAGTATCTGCATAAAAATATTTTGCACAGACAAAATTAAAGATCCGCCGGAGACTGCTGGCTGCTATTTCTCGCTCGTAGTCAGTACAAATCAATTGCTGCTATGGCTAAATTTAAACAAATGAACTAAAATTTCAATGAACTAGCCCGCCAATAAAATAAAAAACAACAACAACAACAAAACGAGAACATCAACAACTACAAAGACAAGAATGAAACAACAAAAAGAACGCTACAATCGAGAGTGCTCGACTAAAAGATACTCTGTAGCCAGTCTATAGAAAAAAAATAACTGCAAATTGCCGCTCGCATTATAAACAAATTAAAACAAAATAAATAAAATACATGCTATACATGTTGTATGTATAAAATAAAAATATAAATATAAACAATTTAGAGCTATAGTAGACATGCCGACTATACTATTCCCTGCGTACACCGTACATTAAAGTGTAGAAAATCACAAAAACATTTTTTAACACAAATAAAATCAAGTAGCAGAGGCGTAGCTAGCTGTGCCTTATGGCATTGTTTTTACCACATAGTACAGTCATTATACGGAGAGCATCTCTCAAAACCTAATTTAAATGGTTAGTGAAACCAAAAACCCATATACAGCCCACACGGTTGGTCGCCGTTTCTCCTTCCCATTTACCATTGTTATGTGGGAAACAATACATAATTCCGCTGATATCTCGTTAATCTATATTAATCCTGATTTTCGCACGAAATGAAACATAACGAACGATTTATGGCATTGCTATGGTATACTAGGCAGCATGAAAAATTCTATGGAACATTATTTTACAATATATATTATATTACTTGTATTTTATATACTATTGTACAATTAAGATATTTTTCTTTTTTTTTTGTATTAGATACGATGTATTGATTTGTGTGCAAATGTAAGCAGGGTAAATCAAAATGTTATTCGAATGCTGACTACTCTACATTACTTAGCACTCGTATTACTTTCGCGTTGCTCAACGCTATCATTTGTTCACTATCTAAATATAAAATAGTAAAAATTATAAGAATATTTATTTATTATACTTATACCCTGCACAAAAAATATTTAAACTATCCAAATGAATGCAATATAGAGAAAGTAGCATCGGATTTGCCATAAACTTCATATGTACATATGTACATGTATAAATAAATACATATATCAGCGCGGTAAGATGAGTCGATTTAGCTATATAGATCGAACTACGTATATCCGTTAAAGTTGACTTGATTTGTCTCAAAAATTCTTATAGTTTGTAGAAACCAACATTTGTAAATCAAGGCCAACTACGAAAAGATACTTGTACAGGGTATAATTTAGTCAAGCTGCTCGACTATATATTTTACTTGCTGCCAAAAAGGCGCAATCAGTGATATACATTAGAGAAGTAAATTCTCGATTACCTTATCACAATATACTCACCCTGGAATTGATATTTACAGGCTACTCAGGGATTACGTATCTGAAAGATCGTTTATGTGCAGGTTGGGCCGTTTGCAAAAGAACCGGTTTGGGAATTCGCAAGTGAATGGCAATCAATAATTTACCACACTAATGTGAACTTTTGCAGGCGATTCCATACCCGCTTATTCAGATCCACATTTGAATTAATTGTATTTATTTAAATCACATTTTATTTGTATGTATAAAATATAGTAGTGCATGTGGCAATTCGTCATTTGATCATTAATACATACATTTGAAAATACAATAAAATAGAAATACGTTTATAAAGCTGTGCTCAAATAGTGCTTTTCTTCATTCTATTAATATTTAAAATTCAATGATTAAATTTTTTATTTTTTTTGGCGCGATAACCCCCTATCTTAATGATATTCCATATCTTGATTTTGTACTTAGGCCCAATGTCTCACTGTAATGTAAAGAGTATCTTTACTGCGTTTCTAAATAATTTTAAAAGTAATTTGCATTACTCGTCGATTCGTCGCATCTCAGCTAATCAAATACAATATACTACCTGAATGAAATTGACCCGGACTGGTGAATTTAAACCGAACCGGTAAACCGAATCGGTTCGATTCATCTTCTTAAGTTGGCTGTCACTGTCATTGACATACATGCCAAGTTTCAGCGGGATGCGATAATTAGTCTGTCTATGTTTGACAACTGCTTGTTAACGACGCGAAAAGTTTGTATGGCGATTTTTAACATGGAAAAAAAATTTAACAAAGAGTTTGCTTGAAATTTTGTGTTTCCAATGGAATAACGGCAACGGAATGATTCAAAATGTTACAAAAATGTTTTGAAAACTCTACTCTATCGACAACGCAAGTATTTGAGTGGCACAAAGCATTCAGTGAGAGTCGTGAAATCGTAGAAAACTTGCCTCATGCAAGTCGTCCATCCACCTCTGTTAACGACGAAAACATCGAAAAAGTGATGGAAATTGTGCTCGAAAATCGTCGCGTTGGCAGTAGAAAGATAGCAGAGACACTCAACATCTCTTATGGATCGACTCAGCACATTTTGGTTGATGTTTTGGGTACGAAACGCGTCGCCGCCGGACTCGTGCCAAAAAACCTGAATTTTTAGAATTTTTTGCACATTCCAGCTTGATTGTCACGGAGTTTTTGGCCAATCATGAAACAAAAGTCATCGCATAACCATCGTATTCACCAGATTTGTTACCCTGGGACTTTTTTCTGTTTCCGAAAATTAATTTTCCGCTCCGGGGAACATGTTATGAGTCTATTGAGGACATAACAAAAAAATCGCTGAAGGAACTAAAGGCTATCCCGGCCGAGGCGTATAACAAGTGCACGGAAAATTGGATTAACCATTGGCATGCTTGTATTGACTCAAAAGGAGCCTATTTTGAAGGCGATAATACAGATTTGTATTAAAATGCATAAAAATTTAGTTTTTTTTTTAACCAGTCCAATTTTGATCAGATAGTACACAAGAAATAGTTTATGGCATCTCCGATATTTTTTTTCTCTTGGATTTTTCAATGTGTTGCCAACACACTGTTCAAGTTTTAATGCTATTCACACTCTGTGTGTAGAGTATACAACAACAACAAAGAAATTATAAGTAAGGCAATAAAAGTTCTAACAACACAAACAAAAGCCTAAAGCGAGAAAGCGTAACAAGAAAATGGTGGAAAATTAAAATGAAATTAAAAAATTTCCGCAGACTTTTGTCGATTTGCAAACAATTTTCACACGATTTCCAATTTTGGCTGGAATTGCTAAAAAATGAACTGATACAGAGTGGGGAGTGGGCGTATTAGGAGGGTGTAAGAGCGGCATCAAATACGAGCGGGAAATAATTTGCCAGTCTTACAGTTCTTAATAGTGCGGGGGCTATTGATGGTAGTTAAATGTGGGCGGTGCGGGAATACAAATGGCAAGGTAAGTGTAAACAATCATTGACCTCGTTTAGATCTGGCTCGTAAGTAGTAAGTGTTTATATGTGTGTGTGTGTATGTATGTGTGTGTGCGTTTGTGACTACTTGCTAGCAATTAAAAATTGTTTATACTTATGTACATACATACATACATACATAGATGTATAAGCAGAATTCAACAGACATACGTACATATATATAGTACATATGTATGTAGTTATATACATCTAAATACATATTTATATGGAAACAGCACTAGCGGAAAATGTCGGAAACGCCGAGTGGAACAATCATAGAAAAAATAAATGGCCCTAAGGATGTAGTTTGAATTTTTTTTTCCGTCTATTTTTCTTATTTTCCTTTTTTAACATTTTCATTTCATTTGTTTTCCCTTCCGTGCGTATCTATATCCTGAGTATGTGCAGCGAATTTTAATGAGTATTATTGGATGTCTTTCAGTAAGTAAGGGTCTGCATGGGACTTCATCTAAAATTTTACGAAGCTCGTCTCTAATATATATGCCAAGCCAAAAAGGATTACGTATAAAATGTGCAAGTATGGTCCAATCAATAAAAATTCTGTAATATTAACAATATAAACCATTCTCGAATAGAGAACTCATAAATATTTATACTTAAAGAATAGAATTATTGTCGAAAACGGGAACACACAATTTTGATTTTTTTAATTTTTTAATTTTTTAATCACGAACGTTATGAATTTCGATCGAAAAGTTTCAACAATCGAATTGCAATTTCCATCGAATTGTTTCATGTAAATTTTGTGACAATAGTCACTCAGAGCTCCAAAAATTAAATGTAATCGAAACGCTGGGCATACCTATTTGTTAAAAACAGGTTATCGCTACCACATAAGAATGCGAACAACTTTTTTGTGAGCACATGTGAATGACAACTATTTCATTGAAACAAAAAATTTAGGAAATTATATTTGAAGAAAATAACGAAGCTTTATTTAACATTATATAACATTTAATATTATCGAAAAAAACAAATAGTGAAAACGGATATACTAAATTAATTAGATCATAATTATTTGGTGTAGCAATGGTGACTTTTAACTATTTCCAAATATCCAGAAACCGCTCCCCGAAAAGAATGCATCTACGAATCAAATGGCTACATCGAGAATCTGACGTTTTGAAGCGCTGAATCGTGCGATGAAACTCAGTTGAAGAATGAAGTGAAAGATATTTTCTAACCACTTACGAAACTACACTCGAATAGATATTATACGAATTTGTATAGTCCTGGTATCGATAAATGTGTATGCTTTTGCTTAGCTTATTTAGGGTACTCAATTTCATTTCTTGAAGTTTTTTTTCTTTTTGTCTTTCTGTTTTTTTTTGCACAGATTCGTTTCTGCTCTCGGCTATGCTAAGCTCAGCAGAATGCGGCATCTATTCATGAAAAGATGTTTATCTGTCCGTCCGTATAGAATAGTATCCCTTTGTCCGCCTGAATGGCAGAACGCTTGCCTCTTTGCCAGCCTTTCGGTCGCCATTTTAATGTTTGGTTGACTCTGTTCGACGATGTTGTTGTTGCCTGGTGTTGTTTTCTCGTATATACATTAGTTTTGGCTTTATCGTAGACGATTTTCCAAATACAATATGACGATGGCGACGACGACGATGACGACGATGGCTATGACGTTGATATAACGACTAAGAACGTAACGAAGGGTAGGACATGTACACATGTATACCAAGCAGACCACAATGATACAAGTATTTAAATCGACTAATGCTGGCGGCATCGTCATCCGACGTTGAAGATAGAGCTGTAGATGGAGCTGAATACCGAGCTGACTTTAGGCCTATATATGACATATACAAAATTTATAACAAAAATGACGGCGAAAAAAAAAACAATCAAAAAAATCGTTAACTTCGGTGCAATCAAAGCATTAATACTCTCCACACGATCTATCTATTTATCTAATTGTATATAATCCAAATGTTTTTGTCTTTTTTTTTTAAATTGCATATAAGAAACATCCCAATTTGGTTTCAGAACAGCATACTTTATTACAGAGGCATTAGAATATACATAGGTGTCTGCCATAGAAAAACTTCAATCTAATAAATCTAGATATTATATTGGTAAAAGATAAATATTTTTATATCAATATCTAGAACAAGTTGGAAATTTCTATCTTGCTTGGTAGAGAAGCTTTTGTTCTGTATTTCTTTGTGGTACAAAATCCCAATTATGTAGAAATTAATAAAGAAATCATAGAAAAACTCAGAAACTAGGTTTGAATGCGGCAATACATTATAGAATGCGTGGCGTGTGCAAGATAATATTTTCTTGTGCATACTTTTTGACAGCCTGATAATACCCACATCACGCTACGTATGTAGGGTATTCATTTTATATGAACGTCGACGATGACGGCATGTGTAATGGCAATAGTTGTTACAGCGTAGCTTTATATTTTTAGTTTCCTTGTCTTTTTTCTTTTTTTTTTCCTCCGTTTCTGAGGCTGATTTTTAAGATTTTCTGACTGGTGCTGTTTTGAAACAAAAATGTATTATATTAAACAAATAACTAAATAGCTTCAGCCTACGCTCAGGACATTCACAAAGTGAGGACGCATGAATGGGCGCTCAATAAATGCGCGGAGTACTTTAATAGTTTGTCGTATAATCTATGGCGACATTTTTTCCTATTGCCATTGGAACGAGGCTTTGTTGGATTTTTGTGTATGGCTGCGGCGTGGCATTTTGGCTAGCACGTGCGTGAATATTTATATACGAAGTTTTCATTGCTTTCAACCAAATCATTAATTTCGGAACTTATCGGCACACATGTGACTTTGTCGTTCCAGCATTCAGTGTGAATGACAAGCCCCATCAATATGACCGTTCTGCTATAACATATTCATTTTTGTGTGAAATCTGAACGTTTATCAACTGTAACTTAGTCACTAAACGAGTTGGATACCGTTAGACGTATAATTTAATTATTACCATTCACACTAGACGCTGGATTAAGTAAAATCATTAAATCATTAAAAACATAAAGTTATCTAGGATAATGTCCCAAATAAAATAAAATAAAATAAAATAAAATAAAATAAAATAAAATAAAATAAAATAAAATAAAATAAAATAAAATAAAATAAAATAAAATAAAATATAAATTCAGTATGTTTCCATGTTCAGTGAAGTGTAATTTATAACTGAGTAGCTCGACAAAATTTATTTCAAATATATAAAATTCAACGATTTTTTACTATCTATTGAAAGTAAAATTTGCCAGAAACTTCAGCATAACGTGTGAGAAATCATATTTAAAATTTTAACTACAATATTCGTTCGGGCCCTACTTAAAAATCGATATTTTCTCAAATCATAAAATTCACGTCGTCCTTTTTCGAGAAATTCGCCCACACAATCACTGTCGTTACACTGAGCATTTTTGTTTTGTTTATTTTCGTCATGGATCGCCGTTTCTACGAGTCGCTACTGATGCTGGCAGTAGCCCTGATGATGCACGTGAACTGCTGGTCACTGTATAGTTTGACGCAGGGCTATCTATTCTGTGTTCCGGCCAACTTCGCATCGACACTCTTCCTCACCTCCGCGATTATGTTGGTGACCATGTACCGACCGCGTACCGTGCTTGCTCTGCCGTGTGCCGGCCTGCGCATCGTTTTGTTCGGAATAGAACTGCTGGTCATTGTCTACCTTACGGAACTGATAATGCTGAAGGTATGGGTCCCATTGCTGAAGATGCTAATCAACATCTGTCAATTTCTCAGCTACTACATACGCAAACAACAGCCATATATCGGCAGTTGGCCTGCGTTGCACACATGGCTGTCTAATGATGCCCACCACTTCGGAAGCGTTCTAGTCGCCGGATTTGTGCTGCTCTACATGTTGGACACTACCGGATGGCTACACATTCTCATCAAGCTGGCTAACCAATTTGTTTGCCGCCTTTGCTGCTGTCGGTGCACAGCCGGCCGACGTATACTCGGAATGCGACGCATGAAAACTGACTGGCGTCAAGTTGCTGAAGAAGATGATGATGGTGAGCTGGAGCAAAACGACCAACTGGATAACGATGCAATTGGTTCTGATGAGGAAGCTGGGCTGGAACAACCAAATGCTGTCGATGCTGAAGAGTTTGAGGTGAATGATAGTGAAATAGTGACCTCTCCAAACCAGATGATCTAACAGCCGCACATATAAAGCATTCATGGATCAGTTGCGATGCTGCATTGACTTAACGACGGAAACAGACAAACAACCGACATATCCATACGTTTAAGGTATAATGACAAATTTTACTCTGGAAAATCTATATATGACAACAATTGAAACGAATACACTGAGAGTACCGACAGAACAGCTAACCCATTTGCGTAGCCTCGTTGAATTAACCCAAATCAAGTAATTATTAGAGAAACACCCGCCTATAATGCGGTATATATATATATATAGAATACATTGTTGAGAGCTTCTAATTTGTTGTAGACAGTAAAAATAAAAAGAAATGTTTCAGAAGTAACAGGTATGCAATCTTTTGCAGTAGTTCACAATAGTCATTATGGAACGTTATTGATTGCCATTCATTTGGAAATAACCAAAAACGATTATTTTTCAAAGGGCCCAAACAGCGCACAATCGACCGTTAGTCACGTATACCCGGAGTAGTATCTAAACATTTGTTCTCCATAATTGAGCTGGTTTTGGTTTCCGCCACCGTAAATAAAACTTTTACCAGTGAAGACACAGAGGAAATGTCGGATGCGACTATTTGATGACGACCCACGGACCAATTTCCCAGAGATCGACCGGCATGAGTGGCAAAGATCAAGTTTAGAAAGAACTCCGCAAACTTGGTATTAACAAAAACTGTCATAAGCAACGGCAACTGCAGTTTCCGCCTGCGGCCATGATTGATAAACAGTTGTAGCGGAGTTGTACTTAATTGAAATTCATGGTTATCTATGAGAAAAAACAACTCGTGATATTGGTTCGCCTGATAGCGAAATATTGGACCAGTTAATGACCGTGGGACATAAGCATATAAAAGACGTGAGCATAACCAATTAGATCTTGGAAAGTATATCAAATGAGAAGCTTTTCATTTTTAAACAATCTTGCATCTTGGTTGTTTATCTATATTATCATTTCGTTATGTTGGTAGCCAAACAAATTCGATTTTTGTTGATATTTTGACAACTGTAGTCCTTAACCTGGCTTAATAGCATTCTGGCAAAGAAGTATATGCATGCTCTAAGACATGATCTACCAATTGTCTCCGTAAATAGATAAAATGAAACAAACAAAACATTTTTGACGCGGTAAGAGCGAAATACCGAAATAAAGTATCGTTGTGTGAATTTTCAACCTTATTACAATTCGGACTGGCATATGCCGATTCCGATTGCAAATCAAATATCTTTTTAACTGTATATAACGGTATATTATTTAAAAAAAAAAAACACACACAAAAAAAATGTATATCAATTCTAATAAAATACAAATCACACTCTACAAAGTCACACTCTAAATACCTGTAAATAATAAGTCGCTTTTGATTGCTTATAAAATCAAAAGAATTAAATTATTTATACTATACGAAGAAAACTATATTTATAAATATCATCATCTCATTTTTAGCTTTTTTGCTATTTTTATTTTTTTTTTAATTTTCACACAAACACGAGAAAAGAAAAACAATAAATAATTTTAATGTGAATTTAATCACACAAAATCGTAAAGCATTTTGGGTTTTAAAGAACTCTTGAAATATTTTTCTTGTATTTCAATATAATATTGAAGATTTAATTTGTTTTCACTTTGTGCATATTTTAAATTAATATTAAGTAATATGGAAAAAAAAGCCAACAAAAAAAAATTAAATTAATTTAATTTAATTTAATAAATGAAATATGAATCGATCTACCAGAAATATTTACGAACGCGTTGTATCTAGGTGGAGCTGATCTAGCTAACTGATTGAACGACGAACAAAAACTGCCAAATGTTGGCGATAAAACAATAAAATACTATAATACACACCACACCACAGCAGACCAGACCAGACCAGACCATAGCGAACTAAGAATTACTACAATCCACAATACAATACAATACTTACATACAAGTAGATACAAGCCTCTGGCGGCGATATTGAAATGTATTGTATTGAAACACTGAAATCGCAAGATCGAAACCAATCGAAAAGCACCGCAACTCATATCACTCTCTTATATACCAAGGCAACAAGTAAATACACGCGAGCAGGCTAACAGAAGTTCGGTAAGTTGAATACATCTTGTAGATACGAAGAATCTGTATAAATTGCATACATAGGTAATTGCAATGGCAGAAAGTTGTATACATTTGTGCAGTGCTTTGTGGTGCTTTATGAAGTAGCGGCGAAGTAAAGCTTCTTTTCTGTTTTCCAGCAATAATTTGAAAACTTTTTGCTAGCCGAATTCGGGGTGTCACTTACAAGTTATTCTTTGACCACTTTCTAACGAAATAATTGTAATAATATTAACGTTGATGAAGTAAATCGACAATATTAGTAAAATATATATTTTACTAATATAATCAATATATCGAACTTTTGTTAGCTACCTCATATAATATTTACGAATTGACATTCATATTTACGAATTGACATACAATTACATATATTATACTATATTCAATTTATTCGTGGTGTCCTAGATGGTTTTTGGCGGTTCAAATTTTTAATTTGAATTTTTCATAGAGCATCTCGGTTCTTGATGGAAGAATTTAACCTACACTAGTCACTTTAATCGCAGGGCTGTTAGAAACAGACTTCAATAAACTCTCTAAAAATGCTGGCTAATCTGTAATCGGACGGAGAGAATAAACTCTCTCAAATAAAATTCATTACATCACTTCACAGAAAAAATAAAAAACACGTTGCTATGGGTTAGTGATCCGACCGTAAAATATACTACTCACTCAAAAAATTGATTCCACTTTATGCTCTAACTAGGGGCGGTACTCTAAGCCATACTAAATTTATAGCCATAACCAATTGCTTGTACAAACACATTAACTGATAAAATTTATATACATATGAACCATTGACTTTCTTATATGTGGACGTTCTATTCTATTAGAAACATGCGATCTGTATGAACTTAAAATAACCTTAATGAGTTTAAAACTTTAAGGTGAAAATAAATTGATTTAATTAGATCTTACCAATTTCAGTCTATATATCTCTTTCTCATCTACCGCCACTATCAATCGTTTTCTCTCTCTCTCTCTCTCTCTCTCTCTCTCTCTCTCTCTCTCTCTCTCTCTATGTCTATCGTTTTTTATAAATCGAACCATGCAAATGTTTCACTTTTCTAAGCAGCATACACTTTTTCAATTATTATATTATATGAAGAATTTGTTTCTTTCAGCGCTCGATCATGCCTCATTTCAGGTTCAAATTTCCTACTGGATAGCTACCTTATCTACATATAGCTCATTTGTTTGCAGACAGACGAGACCAGCAATCGATATCGATGTTGTGTTCTCAAAAGATATGCTACGAATTAAAGCAAGAAAAAAAACCATCTATCGAAACTTAAATAATGTACACACTTATAACGAGAGTATATTAACTTTAATTATTAAACCGTTGGTTCTGAGAACATAAATGATTACCATCACCTTGGCCAACTGAAATCCGTGATCACCGCAGTTTATATCAAAACCGTGTATTTATCAAAGCTCAGCCAAAATTTTCGTTGAAATTCATGAAATTGGAACTCATTAATACTCAAATTATCAATTTATCGCTTTTTTGATCGAACATTTGAGCTAACGAAAGGTGTGTGCAGAAGGAATTGCATTTCTTGCACGATATTACGCCAGCTCGATCAAGAGCGATAAACACTTGTGAGCGATTTTTTTTACTAAAAATCGCATTTTTATCATCAACCACCCCCCAACCTTTACCTTTTCGAAAAAATGCATAGTGATGAAAAGAAAGCCTTTTGTGGACATGTAAAAGGCTATGCAAAAGACTTGTACAGACATCCTGCAGGACATGGCTTCCAGTGAACCAAATGTCGTTAAATTTTTTTCTAAAACTTGGGAAATTACAGAGAAGCAATAGAGAACCATGCAGTGTGCTATACAACGAGATAGTCCATACTCAGTATAAGGATCTCTATGCGAACCACAGATTCTAATGTACATATATGGGTCCAATCTGATATACAATATTTTGTCAAAATTAACATAAGATCAAAAGACCAAAATTAAACAATAATAATATAAAATCTCAAAACGAATGAATATTTTTACAAAGCTACCGTGTACTAGGGTTGGTTCGTTCATTTCATATATTTTCACTGACTGACACTGACTGACGGACATGAATATATCGACTCGAATTTAAAGATCATTAAGTATATTTTAACTTTATTTGCTTCTTTTGGCGATCAATTAGCATTATTTTAATGTATCGTTTTAAACTATGGATAGAGGCAATTCAAAATAAATATTTTCGCACCTTTGTCAATGAATACTTTCACTATATATTTGTTATAGACAAAACATCGAATCAAAGTACATAATATACAAAAACAACGCACCCAACAAACGTCATTACATATGCTTTCCCCGGGCGCGATATCTATTAAATTCGAACCTGATGCTACATATTTTTTATATGTAAGTACTTGCATATACAATATAAAAACGAAAAACATCGACCCAGACACAATTATTTTTGAGAAAATCGTAAGCAGAATACCATCCAATGAGAATCAGGCGAAAAACAACTTAAACAAAACATTTGCAATGTAAGAGGAAAAAAAAACATTGCGAGCGATTATTTTACAAGTTCTATATCAGTGAATAGCAAGAATGAAACCATGTACAATAAATATTGTTCATACACAGATACTCCGACCAGCGTCGTACCCCTTGGAACAAACCACTAAATCGCACGACTCATCGCATCGCAACGAAAACAGACCGCTCTACCATCCGTTTTCAGTGCGAGGCGATACGATGCGATGCGATGAGTCGTTCGAAAGAAATTAAAATCTAACTATGAAGCAATTGTTAGCCGAATTTCGAATATTTAATTTTTAGATACATGTATTTCTTATTTTCCCCATTGCGTTGTATTCTATACATTTCTATACATTTCTCTGCTTCAGATTGTAGGTTTTGCTTAGCGTACTTCATTGTAGCTCATGCGTGCCGCATTGTGTGTAATAAAATTATTGTATTTAAGCCTCGTATTCGAGGAATTTACAAATGTATCTAGAAACTCGTATGTACAATATACACCTTGCTGTGTCTTTCTTTTTTTTTCGCGTGTGTTTGTTTGTTTTCTTTTCATCATTACACGGAAAATATACAGATAAAAAAAAGCAAAAACTGATGGATGCGGTATATGTATACATATATTGGTAGGTGGAATATGCTTCTAGTTATTCTTGTGGCATGGTCGCGCATCGTATTCTACTTCCGATTATCACTTGCTTCTATCGATGGCCAAACGAGTACACATTTATGGATATGTATTCATATTGTATATAATACATACGTTACCCAATCTATATAATATCAAACAAAATAGTATCGACATTAAAAGACATCCAATCCACTGCGCAAGTTGAATTGATAGTCCTTCTTTTAAAATTTAGATACTTACTCGCATTTCAGTCATATTAATATCGAAGAGTAAATGTTGACTTCAGTTATGATCGTTCCTTTTTTAGAGTTGACTATAAACTCATAAAGTCCCAATAAACTTCTTTTTACTGTATTTGCATTTTTTCCATTCTTATTGCCTTTTATATATATTTATATGTGAAAATCGAAAAATATAGCATTAAACTCAAATCAATCAGCAGTTGAACGGCGTACGGTGTTCCAAAATTGAAAAAAGCTGTTCAAAATTCAAACTGTCATCCGCTATAAAGGCGCTGATTATGCATCTGATATCAAAATTTGTAAATACAAAGTAGCTTATTCATAATGACTGAATTTTATTTTAAAGTTATTAGTCGAAACGAAAATTAGTATGCAACAGTTTTTGACGTTGCTGATTACGAATCACAAATTTTCCGAAACCAAAAAGTGCGGACACAAAATGGTGAAAAAATGTTGTATAACTCGGTCAACTTTTACAGTATTTGTAGCCATTATTCCCTGAAGTGCCTCTTAGACGGTAATTTAGGTATTAGCTTAGACATAGAAATTAGAGATGAGCTAGTTAGTGATTTTTGAGTAACAGTCATTTTCGTGACTGCTATTTTGAAAAATACCGTTATTTTTAACTGCTACCGCGATTACTGTAAAAAAAAGGGGAAAACAATTTGCTGATTGTTATTCGTGTGTCATACGGCCATAATGCTACATGCATGAACGATACTCACTCACTGATATTTACAATATCGAGCAGTAACTGAATATCAGTGATTTTTCAGTCGCCATGATTGAATCACAGGTAGTTAAATGTCATTCAACTCAAATAGAAATAGACTTTCTTTGCATCAAGTTCCTGGGGCTGTACGAAGTAATACAATCATTTTGGCCAAGGAATATTAATTGAAGAATATTTTTGAAACAAGTCCCGTTTCCATTGGCCAAATTCTATTTTTCGATCTTTTTTTTTTTTTTGATTTAGAACCACTGTGCGGCTGTTCGACTTTAAATCAGCTGACAAGCACCAGCTGGCGACAAACGCTCTGGTAGAAGGTAATCGGATATTGAGAATACTAAATTGAGTAAACCGCGAAGAATATTTACCGGAAGAATGCTACATTTTTAAAAAACAGACATTGCAATATCGTGGTACGAAATTCGAGTAAAAGTCAACTTTTGCAGATAAATTCGATATACTGAATATAATGAATCTGATCCAAATAAATTATCATGATATACAGATGTTGTCTTGCTTATTTATTTTATTTATCGTATTTATTTATTTTTTTCCATTTGTTTTTTTTTTTTATTATTATTATTTATTTGAAGTATAATATTTCGCTGACAGTAACAAGATAAAATTTCATTTATTACTCACAAAAAAAATGCGAATCAATAATACAGAAGAATTAAGTTCAGTAGGTCATAAATAGTTAATTTCAATAAATATTCATCATTATCATTATAACAATATGGTTTTTTGTGTTTCTGTTTTTTTTTTTTTTTTTTTTGTTTTTCAGAATAGAAAATAAAATTATATTTATGAAAAAAAAAAAATATGTATTTAGGTTTTGTTTATACATAAGTATATGTATGTATATATAATTAGATGCATGTTGTATAAATATTTGTTAGCAATGAGAAATTAGTTTTACAATTTCGCTAAAGAATATCACTAAAAATATTTGTTCGCTCTCATTTGCTTATTTTTTGGTTTTTTTGGTTTATAATCCATTATATTCTTTCATACTCTTAATTAAATTTTTAATATTGTATCTTTTTTCTGTTAAGTTTAAATTTTCGTTTTTCATTTTATTATATAATATATTTATGTAAAATATTGCTTGTGTGAAACATCGTATGAATAATTTTTGCATTTGAATACATGAGTTTTTAATATTTTAAAAAAATTTTTTTTTGTTTTTTTGTATCTAATTTATTTTATTTAATATAATATATCTTCTTATATCTGTGCTTTATCTTTTTCTTTTTGTATAGTAAACATTACAATTGACTTTTGCTTTGCAATAATGAGAGTATGCAAGTGTAAATGTGTGTGAGTGTGAATGGGTGTGGGTGTGGGCGTTGTGTCAGAGTATTTATAAGATACATACCAGTCGGTTTTGTATTTGTCTTTATCTGAATTTGTGTACGAAAATATAAAATTGTATACAAAATGAAGATAAACTGAGCCTGCCTGCTGTCGAAACCATTTATTTGATTTCATTCATTAACTGCTATATATATTACTAGTCTATAACATTTTATATCGATCATTTTAATTGAAACGATTGGCAAAAAAAAAACAGCCTTATCGAATGATCGTTGCCCAACACTGGCAGCATTGCCCAATACTACAATAAAAACTGCAAAAACCGTTATGTAAACGAAATGCTTGCGGTTAATTAACATGAAAACAGTTGAAAACCATTATATATGTATATATATAATATATGCGAGTATATATTTTTACCGCAGTTTCTGACCACAAAGAGAATTCGGTGTGTTGTATTTACTTATCCACATATGTATCGTACATAATATACAATATGTGTGTAAAATGTATGCACTTGTTTAAAAATGTATTTATAAAAAATATCTGTATGAAGTCCCGTGAGTACATAAACGGGTTGGCTAACAAAAGTTCGGTATGTTGATGATATTAGATATTAGATTAAAGTATACATAAACCTAAAGTTGTAATGAAATTCATTGCAAATTTTAATAAAATTTAAACAACAACAAAATAATTTTCGTTCGGTTGAAATCTTTGGAGACATCTACGACATGTATTAACGATCAGAGCCGCTGCTAGTTGATTAACATGCGAAGCCAATCGTTCATTATATCTGCTGCTGTGGAAGTTTAACTGCTCCATGACTGTTGGTATTCTCAAATTTTGGTGCAAAACTTTATTGCGCACATACCAAGGAGCACCAGTAATTTTACGCAAGACCTTGTCTTGAAGTACTTGTATTCGGTTTATATTTGTGGCAGCAGCAGTACCTGTATTCTGTATAACTGTATTCCATACATTCAGGTAGGTATAATAATTGTCTTGTAAACAAGCAGTTTATTTTCAAGACTGAGTTTCTTGGGCAAAGTAACCAGTTCAACTTTTTGAGTTTAGCGTAACGAACTGCTTCAGTTTTTCGAATATGCTTACGGCAGGTGTCACGCCTTTTTAAAGTTAAAACCTAAGTAGCATACAAGATCAACGTGAGGTATGACCAAATTGTTGAGCAAAATGAGCGGGCAGTTCCCTTGCCTCAATGTATTGACTTTTATATTCCAACGGTTTGATCAACGTTGAAAATCTACAAGGTAGTTTTGTATGTCAGTGGAAGCTTCGTGTGGACCGTTAGAGTTTGCAAGTATGGCCGTATCATCAGCATATGTAGCCAGAAGCATGTTATCAATTACTGGAATTGGCATATCAGCAGTATACAAAGTATAAAGGACAGGACCAAGCGGCGGAGCCCTGAGCGGACTTCTTTCACCTCGACTGTAAAAGCACGGTTAAGCAATTACAATTTCAAAAGAAGGAACTGCGTTATAGGCAAAATTGATTTAATTTTAAAGAGAAGGCCTTCAATCCAGACCCTATCCAAACAAAATAATAATGAGAAATAAAGGAATAAATGAAATATGCACTATATGTTCCGTGTGTTTGTTTTGATACAAGTTGCCAGTTCAACCACAAAAAGGAATGCAACAAAATTTAACAAAAAATTATTTACTGCACTAAAGATATTCTTGTTGCTTATTATTTCATTTAGAAAATGGTACACAGAAGTCTGTGTTTTTGAAAATCACAATGACTCGCTGTGATTGAATATTTTTTTACGTAGTTAGATTAAAATGTCTTCATATTTGGTAATGAAATTTGCCTAAGTTCAGAGTCGACAATTAAAGGTCGATGCACAGTATATTGGTAGCTAGCAAAATGTCAAGCTAGAGTGATATTTTTTTTTTTTAATTTTGCAGAATAATCAATTGCAAACATATACAACGTTTCTTTGTCGAATCCGAGGTGTCTGCTGAAATATTGGGAATAGAACATGAACCCATTCGACGTGCACACCTGATATTGCAGGCCCTAGCCTGTGGATTCGCTGTAGATGTACAAAAATTTAGGCAGTACTATTCTGATACCGCAAAAATGTTAATAAAACCGAACCACCGAAAAAACAAAGCTTTATCATCTGAAGCCATCAAGCTCCTTGTGCCTATATGCTTTAAAAAACTAGTGTCTTATGATTATTAAAAACTGAATTTTTAAACTATCAAAAGACACCATTCTATATCAAATATCTTCAGTAACAAACAAGTTTATTAACAAAACTAAATAATTAGTAATTAATTATTCAATAACACTTGAATTGTGGGGGTGTTTTGAGTTTAAAACTCTTTTTACTCAGAGTCCGTCATTTAACATTCGCCATTTAAATTACGAAAAACTAGATCGGAGTCAATAAAATAACAAACAAACAAAAAATAAATAACTTGATAGTATTCCGGCAAATTTTACTAACTTGTCACTTTACAGGCCGCCATATTGAATCGACCATCTTCAATCTCGAAAACCTAAATTTAAAAACGTAATTGCCGATCTCAAAAATCTTAATCACCCAGTTTAATGTGTATTTACGACTTCTTTTACATTTAAGTTCGCCATCTTGCATACGCCATTTTGTAATTCGACATGGTAAATTCGGAATCGTAATCAAGTACCCAAAATATCCCCGAATACCAAGTTTCGTATTGATATCAGCGTTTATTGCTTAATGGCCAGGTTTTTGTGAAAAATCGACCACTGTGCGACACCAAGAAATGGTAGACGAGTACTACCGAAATAATAAATAGGTACTAGTATATTGAAATTTATGAAAAGTATGTTAAATATGTAAATAAAAATTGCTCAAGCTTAAGAATACTCGTACGAAAAGTTTACCGAACTTACCGAACTTTTATTCGCTGCATTGCATTATTAGAGTATAGGTATGTATAAAATTTCCTGTATAAATATTGTTGTAATCTACTGTTTGTCGTTGTTGTATTTTATTTACAGTTAGAATTAACGTGTGTGTGCGTGTATGCGTGTAATTGTGTATACATATGCAGCTTTAAAATGTATGAAGTATATCTTTTATTTATTTTGTGACTTTTCGAATTGTCTTTTTTTTTTCTTCTTCTTCATTTTTTTATTTTATACTACTTCACTACAGACACATTTTGTTCTATATCACTTTTAATTATTAATTATACAATTAAATTTAATTATATTTTTCATTTTTTTCTTTGTGTTTTTGCCTCTTTCCCTTAGGCTTTGTTTTATTTATTGTATAAATATGTAATTGTGTATGTATGTATGTGTATATTTATAGAAAAATGCATCTTCAAATGTTCTATTTTTTGTTATTTTTTTTTGTTGCATTATATTTCTTTTATATTTATATAAATTTTTCTTTTTTGGTTTTGCTTTGAAGAATTTCAGTGAGGTTTGTTCTCTTGAAGCGTTTACTTTTAGCTATGAAACTTTTCGACTATGTAAATTTTTTAAGGTGCTCGTTTTGCAAACGTTTACATTTTAGGCTGGCTTGGAGAGAGAGAGAGAGAGAGAGAGAAGCAGGGGTGCAGAATCAAATGTTTACCAATATAGGGTTATTTAGTGAGTAAGTAAAGTAAGTGAGTGTGTTAGTGGTTTAGGAATAAAAAGGTCATGCTATGCGCGGTAATTAAAGATACTTCTTAAATTTCAAGTTTTTTTATTATCATACATTTTTTTCAAATTTTTTTTTTTTTTTTTTTTTGTTTCTCATTGTTTGGGAGGGAGCGGAGTTTTGTTTGTGATTGTATTAATTTATGCACTTTGTTATCTTTTTTTATAATAATATTTATGCATATTTCATAGTTGGAAAGTGACACAGTTAGAACATATTTATACATATGTATGTATGTATCTTTTACTGTGAAAGAATTATGCTTGAATTAAGAGTTGCCACTAGTTTGGTTTGGTTTAGTTTAGTTTAGTTTGTCGGCCATAATAATAAAGCTGAACCGCATATAGAATAGAAATTAAATCGTATGATGGATCATCAGTTTCGAATATATATTTTTTTTTCATTTTTGTATTTTGTGTAGATAGTATATCGTAATTAGTATGTATATATTGACAAATTGACGAGTTGACGAGCAATTAAGAGCAGCTAATAGCGCAGTATGCAGAATCTTTGCGTAGCTTTTATCAATAATTATTTATTTATTTATTTATTTATTCATTTAATTTCTTTTTTTATCTGACGGGTTTGCAGCAATTTGTTGCCATTCGTTGGTTGTTATTTTTATACCATTCACACATAGTGTGAAATGGTATTATCAGTATTTCTGAAAGTTTGTAACGCATTAAAGGACGCATTGTAAACCCCATAAAGTATATACATATATGCTTGATCAGCTCGACGAGCCATGTCCGTCTGTCTGTCCTTCTGTCGGTCTGTCCGTTTGTATTTTGTTGTGTATTTTTTGGGCACCAATTTTTATGCTATCCAGTTGAAACTTTGTACATACACTTCTTTTTATTGCAGTATAATAGAGTATCAAGATTGACCCGCCACGTGTAGCCTTCATAAAAACTTACCACCCACATTTGACTTTTTGTATGAAAAACTTTTTTATTGTAGTCAATATCAACTTAGTAATTGATATGGTAACTTTTAGTGGACGGATGCTTGACATATACATTAATGGGTGTGACCCACCCATTGTTTGGAGTAGCCCCCATAAAAACCTACTGCCCACTTTTGACTTTTTGTATGAAAACTTCTTTATTAAAGTGAATATTAGGTTGAAATGCAATGAGGTGCCTTTTTATGGTCAACCGCTTTACTTACATAGATATACAAACCCATACCCCATACAAACCCATCGTGCATTTTTGTGTGTTTTTTGAAAAAATGCTTCATTTAATTTTTAGGGGACAACCGCTTCATATGCGTGTCCCGCCCACATTTTGAGGTAGTCCCTTTCAAACCCACAGCTCACTTTTATGCATTTGTATGGGAAACGTCAATATCAACTTGAAATTCGACATTTCGGCATGTTACACATCGCTTCATACACATCTACTAGTGAGTGTGCACCGGCCACTTTTTGGGGTAGCCCCTATTTAAACCCCCCACGTTTATGTTTTTCAATACGATTTAAAATTTCGTGTGAATGGTATTAGAGCTTCGGTTCAGCCGAAGTTAACGTTTTTCTTTTTTTTTTTTTAATTTTATTATATGTATATATGGAATATAATATAATATAATATTTTGTTTTGTTTTGTTTTGTTTTCTTTTTTTTAACTTCTCTACGTATAAGTAAGTATATTTTTTTGTTTTGTTTTGTTTTGTTTTAATTCTTTAATTTTTTATCGCATCTGAAGCTTGCAACTACTGCTATTGTCAATATTACTTCTCATAATGTTTGCTCAACAATATCTTTACTAAATTATTATTGGTATTATTTATTGTTATTATTATTATTATTATTATTATTATTATTATTATTATTATATTTATTCATAATAATTATAAATATTTTTTATGCAATTTCGTTACTATTGCGCTACTCATTCAATTGCATATTGACTGACTTGTAAGGCTATTCTTTTATTTATTAATTATTTTATTTATTGTTTATTGTTATTAGGCGTTAATATTTCTTTTATACTTTTTTAATTCAATCTTTTAAATAATTAATGATTTATTTACGCTTTTTCCATACATATGTATGTATGTATGTATGTATGTATGTATATCAACAATTTATATATGTATATATGTATAGATATATCAATTACTTTTTTCCATATAAATATCGAAGGCTTTGTGTATCTTTCAATAATTTTTTTTTTTTAATTTTATCTTAATTCATTCCAAAATTTCAATTAATTCCTAATAATTGGTGTATGTCGAAATTGATTAATATTCGCTCCGTTGTGTATTTAAATTGTTTAATTTATTTTCGTTCTCAATTATTTTTGTTTTTTTTTTGTTTTTTTTATTTTTTTTATTTTTATATATGTATATATATTTTTATTGCTATGAACTGTTTTTGCTATCGTTTCGATTTTTTATTTATTTATTCTTAGCTTTTGTAAATTTTGTTATTATAAAAATTTATTATCATTATAATTATTAAGAAAATGTTCGTTTAGTATTTTTACTATAATGATTTTAATTAGGTTACATATATATATAATATATATATATATATATATATATATATATATATATATATATATATATATATATATATATATATATATATATATATATATATATATATATATATATATATATATATATATATATATATATATATATATATATATATATATATATATATATATATATATATATATATATATATATATATATATATATATATATATATATATATATATAAATTTTAAGTAGAAGTTTTGTTTGCGCTTCATTTAGCGCGAATATACATATATGTACCTTATACATACATACATGTATATATTGTATAATCTTTTTTTTTTTATAATTATTTTTTTGCTGACATCGCCACAAACATTTGGGAAATATAGTATTCAAGTGAATGGCAGCAAAAATGCCAAAAAGTAAAAAATCGAAATAGATATTCTCTTTTAGATTTGTTGTTGCTCTCGCCATCTTCATCTTCGTTCATCGCCATTTTGTTTTTTTTTTTAATTTATATTATTATTTATTTATATTTATATTATATTTATTTCTTAAAAATGTAATACTTGTGTATATTTTATTAAAAAAAAAATGTTTTCGCTTCGTTTTCATTTATTTTATTTAATATCTTTGTGCTCTCTTTGACTTGCGTTGCACAAAATGCACGCTTTTGAAATATATATTAATTAATTAATTAATCGTTTTTGTATTTGGTTTTAAATTTTTTTTTTCTGTTTTTTTGGGACTATATTTTTAACCACCACCTAAACTTAACGCCTGAACTATACGTGGATCAGCTTTACTACCCTCACGAAATTCTTCTAATGTTAATTTGCCATCATGATTCTTATCCATTTGATCGAATATTTTATCAACACGTTTCTGCGGCGTATTTTCATCCTCCGACTGTGGTTGTTGACCCTGAGAAGCAATAAAAATGTAGAGAAAAAAAAACAAATAGATCATAGTGTGAGTTATTATAGAAATTAGTTAAATTAAATAGTGTCAAAAGCAATTAAACACGCCTGCAATAGTTTTCCCTTACAAAACAGTGTAGTACCATGATTTCGTTCGGTATTGAGTATTGAATAAAATTTAAAAATATGCTACCGCCTCAATTTTCGGAGATAATGGAATATTTTTATTTTTGCGATTTATAGTCTATATATTGTATATAAAAGAGAAAGTCGGGTTAGTTACACCATTTATAACTTGAGAACAGCTGGACCGATTTTAATGAACTCTGATTTGTTGAATTCGTCTCCGCCCCGAATAGCAGAATAACTATTAAATTCACGGAAAAAAATTATAGTAAAATAATCTAGAAAGATATTGAATATACATATTAATGGGGTCGAGGAGGGCATGGGAAAGGGGGCAGGGAGAAGTTGGTGTTAAAGGAAGGTGGGAAGGAGGAAGGGGTAGGGGAAAAAGTGGTATGAGACGCGGTGATAGAGGAAGAGGTGTTTGGGAAAGGGGTCATAGAGGAGGGGTAGGTGAAGGAGAGGTAAACCAGCGTCCAAAGTGAACGATTAATTTTGAACACTTTTTGAACGTACGTTCCAAGACCTTTTTAATGGTATATAACACTTTTCGTTCGAACTTATAATTAAATACTATTTAGCGTAGATTATAATGCTCATGCTGCAGCCACACTGAGATTGGCTTCCTTCACCTGCGTAGACAATCCTATACAGTTTCAGTTGATTGTATGGATACACCTTATAGTCGGGTTGGCGCGTTCATATTATATACTTCACCTATACCAATTTTATGGTATTTCTGGAATTCATAAACAAATTATTTAACATGGTTTCCGAGGTTCTTCAAAAAAAAGGACCCAAAGAATTACACTGGGTCGTCTAAAATGTTAGGCAGCACCCTAGACATCGGTGCCTAATATATTTATTACTACTTAGTATTTTATTAAACCTTTTTTTTTTTTTTTTGAAGAAGATTTTCCCATTAGACACATTTAGAAGCAACCGCAAATAAAAAATAACCAATATAATTTCCCATTCCATTATTTCAATCTAGCAGGTATGGGAGCTATATATTCTATTTGTTAAATTGTGGTCATTTTGATTGTTGTTTATGGTTATTTATATATTCCTCCTGGCCCACTTCCCCTGCCACAATATTGTTTTCTTTATGTCCTTTTCTGTACCCTTGACAATGTGTGTATGAATTATATAAAAATGAATGCCAGCTTTTTAAAACTTTTTCGTGAAAATATCAATATGGTGCTGCCACCTTGCTAGTGTTAGTTAAATTAAGAAGTACCTTCCAAAACTAAGTAAAAAACACCTTAAACGTACTTCTACTTTTTGAAAACACACGCCTGACTATGTTAAAGTTTTTAACTTTTTCTATAAATATTTTGTTGATGTATTTTGAAATTATTTTAATATTTTAGCACAATAACATGCTAAGACATGCTAAGTTTGTGAACAGCCTCATTATAGTTATGTTAAACTTACCACCATCTGATATATCGCGTCAACGATATTGTACATCTCCTCACGCGTTATATAGCCATCGTTGTCCACGTCATACAGGCGGAAAGCCCCTATTTTATATTATTTCATTTTATTTTTGTTACATTTTTATTATTATTATTGTCAATTTTTAATTTTTAATTTTTTGTGCAGCAATTAAACCAAACAAATAAATGAGACAAATACATAAGAAAACAATTACACAATTTTTTTAGTCGTATGAGTAAAACAGTCAAGTGAATTGGATTATTTTAATCTTACATTGTAATTTTTCGTCCAGATTTCCTTTCGATGTCACTGATAAGGCGCGTATGAATTCCTCAAATTCAATTGAACCATCCTTAATAAAAGAAACAAATAGTTTTGACATGTACAAAAACATAGCGGGGGAAAAAAGAATTGACAAGGATACAATTAAATAGAGAAGGCTAGTGGAACAGTAGACTCGTGAAAGTGTAAATGAGTGAATAGCAATTAGGAAATTCTTTATTAAAATTATAATGCGATAGAGGAAAGGGAAAATATGATGAAGATGCACATAGAAAACGATGACAAAAAATAATTTGAATATAAATATAAATATAAAAATAAAAATATGATTAAAAGCATTTAATGATCCAAGCGGTATTATAATAAAAAGAGAAAGAAAGAGAAAGAGATAGATTGAGATATATAGATACATATTTAGAAATAGAAGACAGTAAATATTGGGTATGGAAATAAGTATGGACATTTTTTTACGATGTATTATTTTTAAATCCGACACATTTTTTTTTTTGTTGTTTTTTTGGTCGAAGTACTTTATACGTAGTTTGAGGGTATAACTGCAGATCAGCAAGTGTGATTGTGAAGAGAGAAAGGGAAAGAGAGAGCATCAGCAACAACAAACATATGCAAGTGACGCACGCAAAAGTTTACTCTCTCTCTCTCTCTCTCTCTCTCTCTCTCTCTGTGTGTGTGTACAGTGAGTTGCATGGAGAGGCAAAAACGAGCAACAGCATACGTCGGTGTTAGATAATTATGTGTATTAATTTGATTTTACATTTATTTCCCTTTCGATAATGTTGTTGTTGGTTGTACGAATCAAAATGCATGCGAAAGACGCGTGTTTGTCAATATCACACAAATGCAATTCTAAATTGAAACATTGTGGTAATATTTAACATAAATAATGGCGCTTTAATATTATTTTGCGCTACGTGCCTAACTCATTTGGTAGATACATAGCCCACTTCAACAGTGAATTTGTTGGTTTACAAATCGCTTTAAAAAAACGGTCGGCGCCACATAACTTCCAGAAAGTTACTATTAAATTAATTGCACTATATTAAGTATGCAATTTCTAGAACATACACAAATATTACCTGCGAACATTATTGTCGGTAAATTCATAGCTAGAAGATTTAGTGCTTTTTTTATTGTATTATTTGGGTTAGTTTTTTTCACTAACGATATATATGTATTTGTATAGAGCATTAAACGATGGACTTATTTCCATATCCAATTCAAAGCTATGACACGAGTATAATGAAAAGATTGAAAATTAAGCCCAAAGTTTTTGTTTCAACAGATGTGAATGTTCATTTTTTAATTTATGTATGTGTATATTTTTTTCTTTTAAGTGTAGATTGTCTGGTATTTTGTTAATTAGCAAAATCCTATGCATGAAATTAACTTATTTGCCTAATTTGTTTTGTACATATTCATCATCGTCAGCATTAAGAAGGACGAGTTATACTCGTACTGAGCGCAGCATCAGCGTCTTTTAACACAAAATCTTGTGTGGGCGTGTGTGTGTGTATGCATGTATGTATGGATGTGTGTGTGTGCGTGTATTAGTCTGTGTGTGTGTGCGTGTATGAGTGTGTCTGTACACATACTTACGTTGTTTTCATCGAAAACGCGAAAAACAAGCGATGCGAATTTGCTAGGATCTCCTTGTGGGAAGAATTGTTTGTAGATTTTAATAAAACCCTAAAAGCAACAAACAAGAAATATTTAAACGAACAAATGATGCACCATGCAGGACAGGAACAGCAGGAGCAGCAGAAAAAAACCGAAAACGGAAGCGGAAGCGGAAGTTAAGCAAACGTAACAAATTTAATTAGAAGATTTTGTGTGTGTGTGTGTGTGTGTGTGTGTGTGTGTGTGTGTGTGTGTGTGTGTGTGTGTGTGTGCGTTTGTGTGTGAGTGCATAGATGTGAGAAGAAGAAGCATAAGACATGCGAAGGAAGTGTTGATGTATAAAGAATTTTGTGTAATATATTTATATATGTATAAATATTTTAGTATATATTAGTAAATTTAAGGCAGTTGTTGTTGTTGCCATTTGATGTTGTTATTTTCGTCGACATGATTTTCATTCACATTATTATATACACATGTATATTGCCATTATTAACATCGTTCATATTAATATCATTATTATTATTATCATTGTCATCATTATTATTATTATTTTTGTGTTATTAACAACATCGTTATTGAATTGAGTTAAATTGTTGCAACATTATTAAGTTAAGTTATATAATTTAATGTTTACGGATAAATAGATTCCATTTTGATTGGATGAAAATCATCACACAGCAGCAGAAAAAGATGTGAAAGAGAAAGAAATGTTATAAATTTTTTATTTTTTAAATAATAAATCCAATATATTGTTGTATTGTATTTAGTATGCATCAATGGGCATGGACAATTCCATGTATATTAGGATTGTACCAAAGATTATAGATTAACAAAGATACATTTTATGGCAAATTGTACGACCAGTACGAACAGGCAGCATTATAAGCCGAAAACTAAGCATTCTGCATCATTCCTCAACCCCGCCCCCCGCCCCCTCTTGCTAGAATATGCATTGCGCTGAAGATATACTATATTGTATTATAAATCTGCTGCTTGATTTAACAGCTGTTTGCAGTATTGGAAGAAAAAGTTCAGGCATGACATGGCATGCTTTTTATACTCCAAGTTTAGATATACTGTTTTACAAATTTCTCAATTAAATTATTAGAGTTAAAACGTCTTCATAATACGAACCTTTCACACTGCACTCCATCAATTTGGTGCAATAAATTGTCATCGAATAAAATATTTATTGTATTTTGAATTTTATACTGAGATAGATGAAAAATTTTGCTACCGAAATTGTAAATTATTACTGATATGTGAAACAAACAAAAAACAGTCATCATGCAAATCATCATGAAATACTAAAATCAGATATTTATTAAGTGAAAAGTCCACACATATTGATTTTTCTTTGTTTTTTTGTGACGAAAATCCTAAAGGTAACACTATTTGTCGTCATATGTTTTTGTTGTCTGAGTACTCGCTGTAAAACAGTTCATGCCGTATATTTTTGAATGTTATTTGACAGCGTTTTTTTATATGAAGTTTTTCGATATCAAAAATTTTCATCGATCTCAGTATTAAGCTGAACAAAAACAGCCCTTATGCATAAAAAACGCACTACGATAAACAATTTAAAACATTTGACTTAACCAACTCGAACTGGCTTACATTATATTTAACATTTTTTTATTATTTATTATTGTATTTGATTTGCTTTTAAAAAAAATAAGAAGAACAATGTTTCCTGTAATTCTTCAATAAAATAATTTAAGTCCAAAGTTCTTTTCAAAAATCTATCGCCATTTCGAGTAGTTCAACATAAAATAAATAATATTGGAAATGTGTAATTACGTACTTGCTCTGTAAGTAAACCATTCGGACAGTCTTTAAGGAATCCTTTATGCCTGCAATGTGGTAAAATAAAATTAGATTAAAACAAAATCGAATAGTAACTTTATTGAAAAAGCTTTATTATCCTTCAGAAAGAGAGATTGGAAGACAGCAGGAAAGAAAATATTGTGAGTACTTTGAACTACCCCAGCACAACTGATTGAATACTTCTTTTGATATTTTCCAAAGTATATGGAAGGTTTTACCAAAACCAACAGTTCAAACTAATGATTGCGAGAATAATACGGAGAAATTCTAAGGGAGAATAGGTATACTAGAAACATTTTTACACACACGTGCATATATATTCGATAAAAAAGATATTGGGCCGTCTGCGTACCATCCAAAAAATTGATAGACTTCGTATGTCTAAGCAGAACCTACTTATCGAGTTTGGTGTTTTTTGTTGTAATAATCTTTGAAATCTGTTGTTGCATACAATTGACTCCATAGAATGTAGCCTGTAATGTACCCAAAGAAAAATCTTACTGTTTATATTTATTTAAAATATATATATATATATATATATATATATATATATATATATATATATATATATATATATATATATATTATCCTAACGCTTCGGAGATTTCTTGATAGTTAGTTAACTTAATTTCACAGTGTAATATTCTGTTTTTCTGACGTATACGTATGTTGTTGTCAGCAGAATTATTTGGTTAAACTCGCATATACCTATTCATGCTTACCTAAGTAATCCCTATACTTGAACCATGTGTAAAGAGTAGTTAGATACCAAGAAATTTTTGTATAAGAACAGCAGTTCCAATATAATATTAAACTTAGATACAATACTATTTAAAGCTATATAGACTAGTATTTCGTTTTTTTACTATTAAATCATGTATTACTATGTTTGGAGAAAACAGAAAATAGATTATGATAAATGAGCTTCAAATGAAACTTACCACTGACGAATTTCTTTTTCTGTAACTGCAATTAAAGAGAGATAAAGAAAAGGTGATTAAAAAAATGATATATATATAGGTACATAAACACTAAAGGATTATATTAAAATTCATAGAAACATAAATACATGCGTATCAAGTTAAAAAGAAATGAATAAAGTCAAGGCGAGAATTCACTCAAAACTCAATACACATAAGGACCTCTTCAGTGGCAACTAAGCTGCAATTTATCAATCAACGGAAGTAGCTGTCCTCCTGGTTCTTCCTGGTTCTACGAAGTAAAAAATAAAATAAATACCTAGCCACATACACACAGTGACAAAGAATACACAACTGAGCAAGAGCGAAAGAGTGGTAAGGAATTCACTGAAGCGTCCCAGACAACACAAGTTGAAATGAGAGATTAAATTAAATGAACGCTGCAATGTAAAATGCGAGCAGAACGGAACTGAACTGAATGGAACATCAACAACAAGGACAAAGCCAAGAATAGCGATGGATGGCATCAAGCGCCGAAAAGGCGTCTGACTCAAGTGTATAATCTGGTATGATGGACTGACTCACTGGGACCGAACAAATAAATCGAATCGCATGTGAAACGCGCAATGACTGCTGCAAATTGTGATGTTGAGCTACAATATATTGTAAGTGGAGAATGAGATGCATACAGAAAAATCAAGTGTATTATATCTAACCACAAATGGGAGCAATACACAAAAAAAAAAAAACGATAGTCAGTGAGCTAATGAATATTGGAACAGCACCTTTAAGCAAAAACTCAGTAAACGAATATTAACTAGAACCATAAAAACTTTAACTTGGTATAACTATTTTAACACAGAATTAATTGTAGAACGTTAGAGTGGATATAGCCCATAACATGTATAAAGGCTGCAGTAGCGTGGATACACCGTGTAGCTTGTCTAAGTTTATTTATTTGAAGCATAAATCTGAATATATGTGGAATCTTCTATTAGGATTGTTGTTAGATACACAAAATTTAGAAAAACTCAAAAAATGGATTGCAGGTTTGAATGGGAGCTATCTCTTAAAGTGAAGATGGCAAATAAATGTTTTACACATTATCTGAAGGATCAGACGGATAGTTATAGCTAAAATGAAACCGACGCTTCCTTCATGTCGTTTTAAAGATTGTGACTAAATGTCACTCACAATCTGTGTGAACAGAAAAAGTATAATATACAGTCCAATATACAAGACATCAATTAAATACTTCATTTACAATATATGCAACTAAGGTTGAATATTGGATAGAGTTTGACTTTTCTTGCTAAATACAATCCTTTGAGACTATCTACAATAAAATATAAGATGGATCCGACCTAGGCTTTGACCATTCATCGATTCATTTAAGTTAAAGTAAATCAATCTTATGAACAGAAATGACTTGCGTGCTTCCAATCAAAGACACAGAATGACATAACCTACCAACACCAAATTGTACTCCGGCAGCTAAATGTTCTAAGATATTAATAGGTGAAAGACGTCATCATGCTACTGAATCCAGGCGATGAAATACATAGGCCTGCCTCTTATCGACCGATAACTAACTTCCAGTAACATGAGAAACTACTTCTGCATCACCTATAGAGCATAATTTACAAAAAGAATCTTATATACGATTTATGTATTTCTTAAACAAACATTGAACTTTGCACTTAGAAGTGCTTAGAATTACAGATACAATTGAAGATAGAGAGAGTTAGAAAAAATATTTCATATTTTTATTTGAAATAATGCTTCTATGTTGCAATAATCTGGCAAGTTCATTCTTATTATTACGATTTTATTCATTTTTTTATTGGTTAATGTGCATTTAGTCGTTGCATTTTGCGCCTTGCATGCTGTGAGCCTTCTTAAGCTGGCTAATATTTCTGTTTTCACTCAGTGCAAATAAAAATGTATCTTAGCATATACGAGAATGATCGTAAAATGCGTGAAATATGTAAACAACTAAAGCGAAAAGAGTTCCGGACAATAAAGCCAGTTGTAGCATAAAATTGTGAGCTAGAGATATAAACAGAAAAACACACACTCACATCGAATCATCGAGTTCTTTCCTGGTATCGTATTTTATGAGCTATTTTTAAAATGTCATGCAAAACAATTGTCAACAATTCAAGAGTAGCCGCCGCACTTTACTCAAATAAATTAAATCGAATCAATTGGTAGCGACGAAATGGCAACAAGTCGTATACGTGATGCACTAAAAATGTCAGCGGTAGTGGATCCGATCCATTCGTGTGTGTGTGTATTTGTGGATGTGGGTGTGGGTGTGGGTGTTGCGTGTAGATATCGATTACCAATCAATTTTATTGAATCCTCTAAAACAAAACCGATTGAAAGCGATGTTTCTATGAGACTGACGTAAAATATGTATAGAGGTCCGTATGCTTATACGAACGGGCTAATAAATGTTCGGTAAACTGGTTTAAAAGTGTGATTCATCTATTGTCACTTGCATTTGTTAATGTAATTTTCGATATAAACAAATTAAATTGAGTTCTGTTTGTTCGGAAACTTTTAACTATTTTTGACATGTGTGTATATGACGCTATCCGTAACTATAAGAAAAGAACAAAAGTATTTGTAAAACATAATAATATAAACGTGGGTGATTTAAGAGCTACTTCAAAAACACATGTGAAGCATCTGTCCATAAGAAGCCACCAAGTTAAACTTCAAATCGATACTAACTAAAAATGTTTTTCTTACAAAAAGTGTAGATGGGTGGTTTGTAATTGTTAGCACACAGAAAATGGGCGTAGCCTTTCAATATGGATAGTATACAATAAAAATAATACAATAAAAATAAGTGTAGGTGCTGTGTTTCAGCTGGAATTCTTAAAAAGTGAACTCTAAAAAAAATGCAACAATATCCGTGTGGGCAGACATATAGACAGACGGACATTGCTAGATCGTCTTGTTGAGCTGTTCGAGAATATATGTTCTTTATGGGGTCTAAGATGCATGTATTCATACATTACAAACTTCCTGACACTATGTGTAAATAATATAAAAATGCACAAAATCATTCGGTTAGACAGACATACGAATATGGCTAGATCATATCTGGTTCGCAAGTTGAAGCGTCTCCTATAAGATGTTTTCTTTATAGGAAAATGTCCTATTTGGTATCGTTGATAACATGCTGAAAGAATCTCTAAGAATGATGCATGCATTACATATGCATTTTATCATTTTATCATTATCAATTTTAATTTCGATCTTATGAAATTTATAATTTATAACTATTAGACAACAGCTGTCAAAATCATTCAAAATTGTTATGATTTGGTAAGTATATTTATTATATACCAACAACTTACCGAACATTTGTTAGTCTCTTTCAAATTTTTTTTTTTCTTTTCTTTTTTCTTTAATAAATTGATGGGTGGCTCATTGTGTGACGGCAGTGACATCCAACAGCGACAAAAACTGACAGTAGCAATGAGTGACAATGACAATTGTTTACATTGTACCTGAGTTGGAATGGAATGGAATAATTTTTTGTTTTATACAAAGACAAAGTAAAAGAAGCGCATAATTTTTTATTGACTTTATGTCACGAGCACTCGAACCTTTTTATGCCATTGGTTCCATTTCTATTACACTTCATTCATACAGTTTAAATGGTTTATGTTTACACAATTGCCACAATAAATTCCAATATGCATCGATAAATCTTTTAATTAATATGCAAATACGATTTCGATTAATGGGAAGTGATCGGCAAAAGCGAAAGAAACGTGCATAAATTATCAAAATGACAAATGATGGAACCAAGAAGAAAAAACAGCAATTGCGAATAAACGAAGCAAAACGAAATTCATTAGAACATGGGCAAATGTACGACTATAAGGATACGATACTAAGCAATCCAAAATGGAAAATTGAGATACAATATGAAGAAGGTGCGAGCCGGAGAGACGAATGGCGAGTAGCGCAATGAAAATAATAAGAAATAACCAAGTACAGTCAAAGTGAATGAAATATGGCGACCACGAAAGCATAACGCAAGAAAAATGAAAACAACCATTATCAACAACAACGACAGCAATAGCAATAAGGACACGACGGACAACGAAAATGCAACAGCAACAATAAGAAAAACATTCGTTGGTTTTCTTTGTTTTGCGGTAGCAGGACATCGAAAGTCAAAGGAATGGGAACGAACGAAATTGCGCACGCACGGACGAACGCACGCACGAAACAAGTTCAATACGTTACATGAAAATACAGGGTGCAAAACCATTATATAAAAATGATATAGAAACATTTTACATTTGTATTGTTACAGTTTCTTTTCTAGAACATAGACTTCATTTCTCCATTTAATTAAAACCATTTTCAGGAAAGTCCAACGCTATTTCGCTTTATGACGCACTCTCAATAACGTATTACAATTAATTCCAACAATACAAATGTAAAATTCAAAATTAATATCAGAAGTTTTATGAGCTGCATGTATGCTTTCGTCACTTGGTTATTAACTTGTCAAAATAATCATTTATTCAATATCAACAATTTTAATAGCACAGATAAATGAAATGTTTGGCTAGCACTGTAAATTAATATGTTACGGCGCATATTGCTCGATATATGATAAACGAAAATGGAAACGGAATTTATTAAAAAAAAAAATAACTTTTAAGTTTGTGCCAAATTCTAAACATCTAATAGAAAACCTTATAGAACAAAAACCTTAAAGTGTTCATTAAAAACCAATATGGAGATCCTGAACGCATACAGACTCCAGAGAATATACATTCCGATTTTTATAAAGATTCGTTGAAAACTAAGGGAGAAACGTACGAATATAGCTATATCAACTCATCTTGTTGGTACACTCGTCACGAACATATGTTTACAGTTTCAGCTGTGTAGCATGTTTAGTTTGTTTGTGAGAGGGATAACGGTTAGAAGTGTTTTGCGTGCTCGGTGATTTTCTGCTATCGAGCTCAGGAGCTATTGAATGACGTCAAAAACGATCCAGATTTGCTCAAACGGGTCATAACTGGTGACGAAACATGGGTATATGGTTATGACGTCGAAACCAAAGCCCAATCGTCCCAATGGAAGAGCCCAGGTGAGCCAAATCCGAAAAAATCACTCCAAGTTCGTTCAAATGTCAAAATTTTGCTCACTGTTTTCTTCGATTACCGTGGCGTAGTACTTCGAGGATTGGAAAAAGCGTTGGCACAAGTGTATTGTATCTGAGGGGGATTACTTTGAAGGGAAAACATAAATATTGATGAATAAATAAATATTTTTTTCTAAACATACAAAGTCACCTTACTTTTTGAATATTCTTCCTTTCTGGCTCATCCTTCTGTGTGTTATAAAGTTATAACCTTTATCAAAATTAATATACAATTCAAACTATTTGTGAGAGGTAAAAAATTCCACATCAGGCGCGAAATTTTCGGTATTATCCTACAAACGTTAGTTATAATTTCTTTTTGACCCATTGATACTAAATAAAAAACAAAAATGTTCCGATTCCGGCTCGAGCTAAGGTGCGGTTAGTCAAAAACAAGTAAGAATGAGATTTCAGCTCGAAACCTCCGTGTTTGAAGCGCCTCGGTTTCGAACCGGCTTCCAGCTAAAGAAAACATTTGTGGAATATTTAAAACAATGCTGCATTTTTTATTAGCACCCTGTATAAACAACAGTAACACAAACTATGTGACTATGGATTGCGTGTTAGTAGCCTGCAGTGCATCGCAGTGGGCTTTGTTCGCGATATGGGCTATATACGTATGACAGATGTAGGTGATTGGGGCGGAATTGTATGTTAAAGCAATAAAACTTTACTCTACTTAACTTTACTTGAGAGCGATAAAGTGTAAAAGCTCGGGCGATGAAACGCAGCAGTGGTGTTCTAAGTGAGTAAGTGCCGGCAGTAGTAATACAATGGTTGGCTAATAAGTACTTTGGAAATCTATGCTGTAGCCATGGATTTAATCAAACAAATAGATTGCAAATGAATAACATCAGACTATCGGTTTCATTCTGATAAGTGATTGTAACAAATAACTTTAAAAGATCTTTCGAAGTCGTAAAAATTATTTAAGGACATTAACTTTGATCGAACCGAAGCTCAAATATAATTAAATGTAGGTGGTGAGTTTGTATAGGGACTATCCGAAAAAATGTATAAGACACACCCATTAGTACATAAAAAGAACAAAAATAAATGAATTAATTTAAAAAAAAAAAAAAAGCAAAACAAAGAAAGAATAAACACTTTTCTTCGGTTAATAGTTCTTGAAAACTTTGCATGTAAGCCGTATTGTGGGCGTTGTGGACGTGTCATTCACACAATTTAATAAACTCAATCTGCATATGATCAAGAAGAAATAATATGTTCTAATCTATCGAGTCTAACTTTAAAGTCTCTATCTCTATGCGTTCCTGACATGATCAACATCGATTCAGTTTCCGATGTTGATCAAGTATATATCCTCCTTTTAGCTATTACAATAAGTTGCACAAACGTAATTTTCACTTTTACCCATTGTCATTCCAAAATGCAAAAGCATTTCCACACGACAAAACTCAAGCTTGTCTAAAACCAATCAAATATTTCATAAAGGCGGCAATATGCGGGAAAACTCTTATAATGCAACATTACATTACATTACATACATAGTAACAAAAAACAAAGCGCCCAGTTAGATTTTTTTTTTTTAGTCTTTAGTTCAAAACTAGCTGCTAACTAAAAAGTAAAATGTCGTAAAACGCATCTAAAGCTTCAAAAGAGCTTTTTATTTGCTAAGTACTTATATACCAACCCTCGTAGGCACGCAGGCTGTAGAGAATTGTATCTGATGCTACTTAGGTGGTTGGGTTTTAAGAACATAAAAAGAGGCTAAAAGCAATTTCAATGTGTGTAATTTTGTGTAAATTTATGTTTTCTTTTCGTTTTTCATGTTTTTTTATTTTATTTTATACATTTTCTTATTCTATTTTTTTCTTCTTCTTTTTTTCGTGGTGGTTTGCTATAGGGTATTTTATTATTATAAGCATTTTTTTTTTTTTACTTGTTATGGATATATACATTTTTGTTGCTTACACTTTTAAACGAAAAATATTGTGACAAAGATAACGCCTACACACACTCACACACACAAACAAACAGAAACAGACAAAAACACACGCTCAGAGTGAGTGAATGAGTGGGTTCGTAAGCTAAAATAGGCCCCAGGGAAACTGTACCAGCCTGCATGACTGGAGTGGCACAACAAAGTATAAGCAGACAGACGGACAGACAGACGGACGGACGGACGGACAGAGAAGCCAATTGACTGTGCCAAGTATCCAGCAAGAAATAACAAAGATATGAGGCGGTCAGACATATGGACGGACACATGCCAAATTCACACGGTTGAGAACCAACAATAATAACAACAAGAACAGCAACAGCAACAGCAACAGCAACAACAACTACAACTACAACTACAAGAACCTCAATAGCCACAATAAAAAGTAAATGGCCAAAAGCATTTTTTATTTGAACATTAGTTCAACACACACAGCCAAATGCAATCGGCACTTATATAGTTTATGGTACAATACTACATACATAGCTCTGAGATAGATTAAACAGTTTCCACAAGTGTTGATCCCCTTGGTTGTTCACGTTTCACTCTAAAGCAATTATCTGCAATATTTTATGGCATGATTTTAAAATCAATTAAAGTTGCTAATTTGGGAAAACATACTTAAGCAAACACATGCTCTCTCAAACGAACAAACACCACACACACACACACCCACATGTATGCACGTATGTATGAGTGCTAACCAAAGTTGGGTAAGTTGTCATAAAAAGTATTCCATAAACACATAATCGAACATATTTAATCTTTCACATTTTTAATTTCATTCATTTGAATATACTTTTTTAACTACTTAAACTGAGATTTCGGAGACAATAAGAGATAGAGCCATCAAACTGATGATAGAGCCAGCAATGATTGATTGATTTCATTTTGCTTATGTTCGGGCACATATAGCATGTGCTAAACACTCTCCTCCTCTACGCTGTTTTGACAAGATATGTCCGGTTAAGACATATTATATATGACCCTCAATGTTGAGCGGGTTTTTCTTTTGCCGTATCCTGACCAAATTTTTTTGGAGATACCACATGAGGCTAGACTAGACCAGCGTGCATTCGCGGTGCTGGTGGTTTTATTTTTGCATCCAAAGTCGCCACAGGCATCCCGAAAAATGAATATGTGCGATAGTACACTGTTCTGTGCCCTATTGTTAAGAAATATATGCCAATCAGTTATGGTTTTCGACTTTACTGTGCAAGACTCTAGAGCTTTTAGCGATGGTTAACTATCTGAGCATAGGAAGTTTTGTCCCATCGGATGAGTGTATAGATTCTTGATTGGCTGTAACCTTGGCTTGGAAACCTGAAAGAGGCATTTATACATATTTGTGGAGCGTATACGCCTCCTCCGACTTTATTGTTTAAATGTATTATTGTATTTATTGTTTTATTTTCTCGGTTATCGCTTGTTGACAATAGTCAGTGTATTATGGTAGATCCCTATAGTAATTTATGATCGTTGTTTGACCTTCTGTACCGTTTATTAATGAGTAGTTTTTTCTTAGTCTTAGACTGAAACTATTTCTACATGACACAACTCAATCTTGTCTAAAACTAAACAAATATTTCAAAATGGCGGCAATGCGCGAAGAATATGTTAATACCATATTGTAATTAATTTATTAACCAATTATTAAGAACTAACAGTTTAAGCAATACAGTGCAATATAACCAGTTGCGATCCATGAAGTTTTTTCAAATTATTTGAAAGACTTTAATACATTTCTGTAAAAATTTGACACGTTAAAACTTTAAACCAAACGTTTTTGATATAACTACATACTAGATTGTAGAATGTCTTGCATTTTACGAGCTTACCTCACTTTTGGTTGCCCCCACGTACATACATAAATGACAAATGCCCATTAAGCAATAAGATGCAATCAGAAATATAGAGTAACTTGTGCGGGAAGAGAACTAGAGCTAGTTAATTTATGAAGCAGGTGAATTGCTGCTTATTTATAATGCCTCAATACAAAGCTTCGTTAGACAAATAACTCGACCGTAATCTGCACCGAGCAGCACTCAAAACAAATAAACAGACAGACGGATGGACAGACCAACAAATAGATAGTGAGCAGCAGTTGGCCAACTAAAGAACTGACAGTAATCCGGGGAAAGTGCTGAAATCGCTTTGATTATTTTTGTTGTAGACCAATTGAACCAACTGTTAAATCAAATATTGAATTAACCCTTCTGCTACAATATCCAAACATGTATGTTGTTATCTACAATTCATAAATCTATAGCTTATTCTCTATCAAATTTTCCTACTAACTAAATTGCACTCATTGCTACTTACTAACTTATTTATTTATTTATAAACAATTATTATTATTATTATTGTTATTCGTCGGTTGTTCCTCCATCCATAGTTACAGTATTTATTATGAATAGTTAGCTTTGTTGTTATATTCTGTGTAAATTGAGTAAATTTGATAAAAACAATTTGCATATTATGCATAAGAAACATTGTCAACTATCGTCGATACTTATAGAAAGGAGCAAAGCGATGCCAAGGAGTAAGATACATTTGTATCTTTCGTATTTACCATTGCATACTTTAAGGCTTGCTGCAGTTGCATACACGACTATATTGTATATTTTAAATGTTTTTACATATATGCATGTATTGTACATATGCATGTATGGAGATGTATATATGTTCGTTCTTAAATATGCATAAATCATACAATCAATTTACGTTTTGCACACAGTAAATTAAAAGCCAATTCAATCAGTTGTTGATTTATGAGTAATTTATTTATACTATTCCAGTTCAGTTGTGTGTTTTTCTTCTTATTCAAATATTTTCTACCATATTTTCATACCAGATTTAGAACACAATCAGTCGGAATTTATGTTCGAAAATTGTCCGCGCTTATTCTCAAAGAAACAGAAACCGATGATTTCTTGTGCTGAAACGGCCACACAAACAGTTAACTGCAAATGGGATTTTGTGCATTTTTATAGTAACTCCATATTGGCTAAATTTTCGAGATTCGAGCTACTCATCATCATTTCATGCTAGCCAATCCTGCATAACACAAAAAAACGCTACGATGAAATTTGTTTTACTAAGAGCTACCATTAGAGCCTTGCAAATATGCATTCGAAAAGGCAAACAAGACATTTATAGAATTGTATGTCTTCGTTTTCGTACCTTATCATTTCACAAAACAAACCAAACCAAGCACTGTGTGAATATTTCAAAAACAATTGGTTGTGAAGATTTTAAAGCTTCCTCATGTCTCTCTTCCCTCTTGTTCTCTTTTCTTTTACTAAAAATATGTATGTGGAAAAAAGATTTGATATTGGCTCATCAGTTTAAAATATCATAGAATGCGCATAGAATCCAAAGGAAGCCGCAGTTAAAATGAGAAGGAGACGCTATTGAATAATAAGCGAATCGAAAGACAGATGTGTATGATTTGCTCGTTTGCCTTATTTTTTCATTCGATTTTGTTGTTTCTTTTATCGAACGAAGTTCACCACAAGAAACAACTTACAACTTGTTGGAACTTGTTTGGTACATTTGCAATATTTTTTAAAGAACCAAGTTAAAATAGAAATACTTTGAAGAATTTACCAACGAGAGTTTTTGCGCAAAGTTCTAGACACCACGTAATCAGTTATTTGATTAATTGATAAGAACTATATTTTACAGTGGTCCGATTTGAATCAATATGGTTTATTTAATTTTTTATCGTTTATTGTACAATTGTATGATCTAAATATACAATTTCGGTGGCACTATCTTCTATAGTCTTCCAAATGTTGCCATTCATTCGAAATTTCTCCTTTTAATACCACACACCGATGTTCTGTTCTGTGCTAGGACAGAATCAGAATTTCTCTTCAGGTGTTTGATGAATGCTATCTAGAATGAAAATGATATAATTCTACACGATTTGCAGCTTTTTAAAAGTTACATTTTTCCAGTTGATGAAGTCAAGTCAAGCTTAGCAACGACGAAACATAAACAATGATAAAAAGCTCAAGCTCTAAGAAAGGACGATATAAAATGTTTTCATGACAATTGTTTTATCGATTTCACTGTCGATTTTTAACACAGAAAAGTAGTACTTCGCGGCATTTATGCTTATTGTAGAATGCATAAATCAATAGTAAAAAATAACAATTTGCTACAGAATGAATACAATTTTCTTGCATTTGCAACGAGTTATAAAAGGAGTTAATAAAAACTTTATATCTATTGCAATCAAATCAAATAAACAGCGTAGTTGGTTGGATCCATTGTGCACTTCTAAAGACTTTAGTGTGCTTCACTACGATATACACTGTACTTAATTTAAGGATATTTAAATGAATGCTTTATTATATAGTGTTCGGATGTATGTATTCGTATATATGGTATTTATATGGATTTAAGTTTAAAATCTTCCAAAAATTACTATAAGAAAATGTATAATACACATTTAAAATATGTTTTACTTACAATATGTGTCCGTTGTAAGACGATCGATGGTATCCTGTTTCAATTTAGAGCTTTTCTTGCCCATTTTGTTTGTTGTCGCTGTTTTTTGTCGTTTGTCGTTTGGCTGCGACGGCTGATATTTAACGGCTGGCTGGCTTTAGTCTACAGGATGATTTCAGGACGTATTAATACGATCAATAATTTCTCTTCTGATTGCTGTTTGTACAATATATTATTTATTTTTGTATCGCACAAATCACAACACAGTTTTCCATAAATCTATTTAATACGATAAAAAAAAAGAGCAAACGGTCCAAAACGAAAATAATTTATGTGCACGTTTAAGCTATTTGAATCATTTCACAAGTTAAACTGAGTAGCAGTAAACAAACAAAATTATTCTTCTAAAATATTTTAATACATCTCTCACTTTTATGGTTCAAAAAAACCAACAAAAAAAGTACAATTTAAACAAACAACACAAATAGCAAATCTTTGCAGTTTTTTTTTTTTTAATCTTATTCTTATTCGATTGTAGCTTCAGTTGAACGTTAAAATTTTTGTCATAAATTGCCCGACATTTTTGCTTGACGTTCTATTTAAGTACTGCCGGATGATTTTAGTTGGCTGAAATATAAAAACAAAGCAAAAGTTTATTGAGATATGTATATTATATAATATGATTGCCGATAATAAATAATTTATATTATTTTATATATTATTCGAGTGATTGATAACATATTTATCTGCTGAAATGACTGCATACAAATTCATGAATTAAACAACTTAAAGTATATGGCAATTGATCCTTTGATCCTTTCGATTGCCTTCGGCATTCTTAGTGTGTGTACACAACACTTTAAGCACGCGCATGAATAATGCAAACAAATAAATCGACTTTCAATTCGTGGTTGCCTGCGGATAGAGCTTCGTCATCATCCTTCTCTTTAACACCTAGAACGCCCTCGTCGGTTGCACCAACAGCCGAAGGCGCTGAATGCCGCGACATTGGTGCTTAAGGCAAGAATAAAATATACAATGCTCTTCAATTCGCTGCAATTAATTGTCATTGAAATACTTAAAGTGGTTCGGCTCGATGGCAGAAAGAAGCAGCAATCAGTTCACACACAGCATGTTGTTACACATAAAAAGAATGAATTATAATCACACTTGTGAAATCCGCTCTCTTCCGATCCTATTCATTCACAGAAAAAACAGCAATCACAATAATCTAGCTTTATAGTTAGTTTATAGTGAAAGAGGTCTGTACTTTTTAAGCGAAACTTTAGATTAGAGTTCTTCGTTACAACATGCGTGCACAAACTTAGTCCTTATTCCTGTTGTGTATGTTATAAAAACTGTTATTTGTGATTTGTATAGATCCAGGCGCTAAGAACGGGCAGAATTGCTTAACTCGACGGATTTGATTTAAAAATTGATCATGTATTTTAAGTATTTAGGTACGTACTTTATCAACTTTCTGTTTAAAACTACTTAAACTGAGTATCCAATGAATATTTTAATGCTGAACAATTTTCTACTATAAATGCAGCCGTCAGTCGTCAACGACAACGTAGTCGCTTGACTATATTGAATCCTGATTGTGGCTATGTAAATAAAAGTATCTAAGTGAACGACGAGCAAAAAAATGCCATCAGAAAGAAAGATACTCGTAATATGGAAGAATGAAATAAGAACGCCTGAAAAAGTTTAATGTCATTTTGGTGCCATTGGCGCTTTGAAGTGTTTGAAATCTGCTTCAGTTGCATCTAAATGGAAACTTTGATTGTTCTATAATATATATATACATATATATATATATATATATATATATATATATATATATATATATATATATATATATATATATATATATATATATATATATATATATATATATATATATATATATATATATATATATATATATATATATATATATATATATATATATATATATATATATCTCTCTCTCTCTCTCTCTCTCTCTCTCTCTCTCTCTCTCTCTCTCTCTCTCTCTCTCTCTATATATATATATATATATATATATATATATATATATATATATATATATATACTCTCTCTCTCTCTCTCTCTCTCTCTCTCTCTCTCATATATATATATATATATATATATATATATATATATATATATATATATATATATATATATATATATATATATATATATATATATATATATATATATATATATATATATATATATATATATATATATATATATATATATATATATATATATATATATATATATATATATATATATATATATATATACTTGTTTGTTTGTTTGTTTTACTTACTTTATTTTATTTTTCTTTTAAATTTTTTCTTTTTTGCATAATGGCTTAAGGAAAAAAAAACAATTCCCTTTTTAAGCAAAAAAGGATTTTAGTATTAAGGTGCGCATTAAAATTTATTTGATAACTTAACTTCAAAAACGAATAAATAAAACTGAGGCAAAATATCTCATTTATATTTACGTATAAAATTACGTACAGCATGAAGTGGTGCCACTTTCCATTTTAAATTAAAATGAGACTCGTTGTTATTTTGTAGAACTTTTTTTTTTCTTAAATCGGTACTGATATATCCATTAATTTGATGATGATGGTATCACCAACTTAACATACTATATCGAAAGTAATCCTCAAGGAGAAGGATATAGGAAAAGAACAACACTGGGCAACAAGCCAAGGACTAAGACAAGCAAAGTTACTTCTAGAGATTGAAAACTATGCTCCAACTAGGTAGGAACCATCTAAGAATACTAACAGGATTGCTAACAGGCCACTGTACACTAAAGAAATATTTATATGTTTTGGGGATACATAACTCACCCGAATGCAGATTCTGTGACCACGAATAGATTCTGTGACCCTTTTCACATTCTTGCTGAATGTGAAGCTGTAGCTAGAAGCAGACTGCAGATACAGGTAATCACTTTATTAGAAAGGAGCAACTAAGAAGTTTGGATCCTAGGAGGACAAACAATAGACCTTTTAGGTCGCAGTTTTATATGTCTCCATCATAAATATATAAATAAATCACCAACTAGTCCGCTTCCTTATCTTATCATAATCCTTACTTCAACTTATCTTCTTTTAGAGGCTGACACTGCTTTGCCCTGTGAACTTAGTATATTAATGTTATCTTGTTTCAGTTCGAAAAAATCTTTATTTTCATTCCTTGCATTTAAACAATGCTAATCACTAGAAATGGTTCTAGAAATTTCCATAAATAGCGAAGAATGTTTTTCGCCCCAATTCGTGTATTGAGTCCAAGGCAACGGAACCCAACGCGCCGTCGCCAATCCTTGCCCACCTTCCTATCAACGAGAGAAATGTGATGAGATGCAAGCAGCCTCTACTTCTATTTACAACATGTCTATTTTTGTTCATTCAGTTCTTGTTCGACTTTTATTTCAACATTGTATTATA
>JAWNNQ010000707.1:240000-246219 GCA_035044765.1 Leucophenga montana
TTCATACTCCCAAGTCGGTGTATCGCTTCCACAGATAGCCCACCATGATTTTGTATGAATAGCTTATTTTATAATCAGTACCAAGTTGAAGTGAAGTGTGCACACCCACTATACAGAGCGTTTCAAAGTCTTATCTGCAATTTTACTAATTTAAATTAACTAATTAAAATAATATTAAATTTAATATTTAAACATGAAAACTATATATAATTTTTGTATGAGAAAGGGGGGGGGGCTCTATAATCCGATCACGAAAATTTATTACAGTGGAAAGTTGTATGGACGACCTTCATACGACGGTCTCGTCGAGACGATATATCGTATACATTTACTTAATAGGGTCTTAATATCACCGTATATAAGTATTTGCTCACATATAGATATTTGTATGAAGGCTATACATATGACAATTGGAACACCATGTATATGGAGCATATGTATGTATGAACCCTTGACGACCTATAAATTGTAAGTATTTTGCTTTTCTTTCAAATCGTTGTCCTGTTGTTTGTTGTTGTTTTTGTTCTGGTTTTTTTTTCTATTTTTATTTGCCGTTTTTCATTTTACACTTTGCATTGTAGAAGATAACAGTTATATCTTTTATAGAAACCTATATTATTGTATATTCATATCGAGCATAACGTCAGAAAATGCACCTGTATCTGTATAGGATGCGTATTTATGCTTGAAAACTTGCAGCAGACTTATTGTTATTTCGTATGACAGTTGTTGTTGTTTTTAGTTTATTTGTAAAATGCATTTTAGAGCGTTTCTCATTTACTCGATACGGTGCACAGTGGTTCAGAAATAATGTATCTAGCACGGATAAGTTAATAATAATAATAATAAGTTAATAATTTTTCATTATAAATGACTGGCGGATTTTTTCATCATCAATGCACAGCGGAAACCAATAATGCTCAAGAGCTGATTTCTGGATAGCAGTTTGTAAAATGCTGACCTTTAAGATTGAAAAGGAGAATCAAACCCCCAAACTGGGTTTACTTACTCTACACAACAAATAATTAAACACGAAATTTGATGATTTTAGAAAATTCTAACCCCATGGGGGAACGAAGGTGAAAAGTTATATGGTGCCAAAAAAAAAATTGTTTTTATTTGCACGTCCTCAAATATATTGCATACAGAAATTCGACTCCGGGCCACGACGCGAATAACTGCAAGTTTTATATGTTTTATCGAGTACATCGAGCTCCTTTAGTATGAGGAGGATATGGATAAACTAAGATAATGTTCATCAAGTCCTCCATAGTATACTGTCTCGAACTTTTTCGTATGTTGTGCCGCCGAAAATTGCGAAAATCTTTCGTTCGGGCTTTTGTTCGACATCATGTCAATGCTAAATGAATAATGTTCAATACTTGAGTAGTTAAATCCGGTTGCTGGAATTGAATGCCGGACGTATTGGCGTTGTTTGTATTTTACGAACCAACTATATTCTATTGTCCACTAAGAGGCACATTTGTTTCCTAAGCCCATTCAGTATTTCTACCTTGCTTTTCGACAATAATTATATCAGTTCCGCAAACCTACCACATTTTTACTTACAGTCTATATATGCAAAGACTTAATAGACCATGTCCGTATAAATGTTCCTTTGCATTGAATTAAATTTCCATTGTTCAAAGATGATGCATCTGCAGTCACTCTGCAATTAATTATTGTTATATGGAATTCATGATTAACTGGAAACGAAACGGAAAGATTCTTGAAAGAATCTGAGATATTTGGCTCTGAACATTTTCAATCTCAGCATAAACTAAATCAACTAAAAGTTCGTCAATCATACCAGTTTCGGAATGATAAGTAGAACGGCCACAATTGTCATCACAACCGTGTTTATTTATGGCCTTTATATTTATTACTGTTTGTATCGATTATAAACCCCTCAAATGCTGTTGAATGTGCTTTTATTAGCCGCGCAATAATGTGATCGACCAAACATTGCAAATTCACTTCAGTTGATTATTCTGTTATATACGAGGTGTGTTAAAAAAAAAAGCTACTTTTTATTTTTCGCGAAAAATATTTATTATTCATTAATATCTATTTTATCCCCTTCAAAGTAGTCCCCCTTCAGATATTATACACTTGCAACAGCGCTTTTTCCCATCATCGAAGCACTTCTGATATGCGCTTATTGGTATAGCCTTGACCTCTTCCAGCGTTGCGGTCTTTATCTTTTCAGTTTTGGTAACAGTGAATACGGTTGCTGAGGCATGATTACGGTGCTGCTTTTGGCCAGAAAATCACGAACAAGCTGGGCCAAAATTTTTCAATTGCGGAACAAACTTCGTTTTTTTCACACAAAATTTTATAAATCGATAAGTGGTTCGAAAGTGATATATTGGCTCAAACAACCATTTGCCCTTCAGAGCCCGTAGCTTCGTAACTCCCACAGTTTTGAGCATATCACCATTTAATGTTATTAATTTATTCGACAACTAACTCACCTTTTGAACAAAACATGATCTTTCCAAACAGAACATTTTGAGCAAAGAGTTTGAAAGAATCTGAAGTAAAAAAATTGGAAAAAAAAGGTTTTTTCGATTTTTTGAATAAAAGCAATTTCATCTCAGCCCTTCTAGTTTAGTAAATACCAATACTTCGGAATAGGTTGAGTTGTCCGACTAAATTATACACTGCAAATGTTACACAAGATTTTTTTTTAGTCAATTAAGTGGAAGAATTTCTTGTTTAAAAAAGAAAGTAAATGTTCGAAATTCGGTTGATTTCGCAACTTTTGACTTCGTCTGACTTTTACTTCAAGAGAAAAATTCATACTGAAAATGTTCGAAGTGCTTGGTCAACAAAGGTCCAGCCTTTGCAACAAAATCACCAGAATATGACTATAAACTTTTCAAAATGTGTTCTAAAACGACGAATTATATAACAAAAATTTTCAAAAATTATTAAACAAATTGCAAAGTTTCGTTATTTGAACATCTATATTTCTGAATCTATATAGCTGTTCATCTTTTTCGTTCTTTTTCGATATAAGGAATGTTAATAAAATTTAAATAATGCGTATAGAATGAAGGTCACACAAAAACAAAAATGTAAGTGTTTTAGTTCAATAACTACAATAATTACTACCATCCCATTGCCTACTTTTTTCATTTAGGGCGACTATATCTCTGGATCAAGTGATTGGAATTATCTTTTCATTATATACATATTAATTATATAAATATTAATTATTATAATTGTATTAATTTTTAATGGTTATGGAACATAAAGCTTACACTTGTAAGTACAGCGGAAATTTAATTTTTTTTTTGGATTTTATGTTTATCAAGTTTTGTTGAAATTCTGTAAAACTTATGAGAGCAACCATAATAAAAATTGTGTAGACTTTGTGTGGCGAATCTCTGATAAATTTTTCTAGTTTATATACAATAATATGTAGTGCTTTCTTTTCTTTTTTTCTTTTTTAGATACAAAAATAAAACAGATAAAAATTCAGATGAATATTTTTGAAAATTCGAAAGAATATCAAGAGAGTTTTAGTATTCTTTTTACCAATTTTTATACAAGAACAAGGAATGAAAATATAAACTTAAAAGAAACCATTTTGTTTACATCGAAAACATTAAAGTAGTTACTAAGCACCTTAATCAGTATTTCCGTTGAAAACTTTTGGGAAGAATGGCACTAATTACGAAAACTCTAAAGCACGTTTTACTAAAATATAATATTCTAAATGACTTCGAGTAATTCGAAGAATTTAATATTTCTGTTTCATTTATATTGCGAATCAAATGTTGAAGTCCTGAAGGTAACTAAAACAGTGGAAATCACAAAAAAACCTTAAAAAAAGAAAAACTCTTTTACTTAAAGTTACACAACATGTTTACCTGCGCACATACTCATACTATATTATATATAGAAATATTTTTCTTCTTATTTATTTATTTATATTTGTGTTTCTTGGCATAGAATGGGCCTTCTACAAAAACCTGAATCACTATAAAACAATAAGAACAACAGCGACGTGAATGACAAAGGGACATGGAATAGCAATGCAAGATAAAGAAAGAATATATATATAGCTATATATGCATATACTATCTATATTTCTATATTAAAGCTGACAGAAACCATAATCAACTCCATAATCAACTCTTTCAGATACACTAGCAGCAACAGCGGCAGAGCATTCTCAGACAGAAAGCAATTTCAGAAGTTAACATCAAGCTTATCTCCACTAGCACGCTGTGTTTCATTGAGGAAAGCATTACTGCTGGCTTACTGGCTTTATTAAGCGTTTGCATTTCTCAACTTGTAGTCCGACAATTTACCTATAGCAAACAGCAGCAGCAGGGCCAATGCGTATGAACTTAGAGTGGATACCAAACGACATTTTTGAGGACATTTCACAGATGAAGCTGCAGCCATTGCTCACAGGATTTATACCACACACATACACACACACACACACAAATAGAAAAAGTGAGCGAGAGAGTGTGAGAAGCATCGTCCTTGTTGTCGTTGCACTTGCATTGATAAAATGGAAGGTAGTCGAGACTAGTCCTTTCCCCAGGTAGTCATAACATTGAACAGTCAGCGCCAAACTTATTTGTTTACATAATCCTTGCACGTTGTGTCTGCATTGCATTGTGTCTGTGTGTTTCTATTGCTGTATGTGTCAAAATACGCGTATAGATCTCTAAGTTATATATATATATATATATATATATATATATATATATATATATATATATATATATATATATATATATATATATATATATATATATATATATATATATATATATATATATATATATATATATATATATATATATATATATATATATATCATATATAAATATAAATATATATTTATATACCTACATATATACAATTTAATGAACAGCACAACAACAATTTAGCAAATAAAATTATCACACGCACTTTTTTTGATTGTTCAGCCCGCAGGAATTTTCGTAATTGCTTATTCAAATTTTCGAGCTCTGTAACAGACTGATGTGACTTGTCTTAAGATACAGTATCTTGTTATTATATTTTTTTAACTTTTTTTTTGTGTCAGAATTTTTTTATACAAAAATCTAAAAAAAAAATTTTTTTTTTATTCAATAATAAATTACTTTACTTTTTTGTATTAAGATTTTGTTCCAAAAAAAAAAACAAAAACAATTGCTTTTGATGCTCGCTTCTCGATTCGGGTTTCGTTTCACGCGCGTTTCCCGCTCGCTCGCTGTCGTTGCTTTGCGTTGGCGTTCTAAAATGCGACTGACCAGAATCGACTGAATGAAAAATAAATTCTCCACACAGTCTCAATACTGATGAAACGAAACTGAACTGCAATTTCAAACAATAACAAAAAAACCGAAATCCAAAAAAAAAATTCGTTCGGCGCGTAACAGCAGCAACAGCAGCAGAATTCTAATGGGTAACAAAAGCTTCAAAAGGACGCTTATTCCCAAAATGCTTATGCGCATACTCAACTCTAGACGCACTCATTTCTATCATATCATATCATAACGTAGATTGAAAGCCTGGCTGTCGAGATACCATTAGCAATATTATATTTCATTTATTAACTTTCCTGACTAAAAAGTATATTTATATTTTATATATTGCGGATAAGTGCACATAACTTATTAAGGTAAATTTTAATAATCATTTTGACGTTGAGTATTCCAGCCGTTCAAAATTGCTCACCACACCACAATTGTTCAAAAAAATCTATGCTCTGCTAATGGAAGATCGGAGATAAAAGAGGCATACAATTACTAAGCAATTCATTTGAACAAAGAAGAAGTATGTTTCATGAATATTTGCAAAAGAAGTTTTCACTTGGCGACAAAAGAATTCAAATGGCAATTTCGAAATCATGATAGGTCATGCTGAAATGCGATAAACGTGAATAAATCACTGAAGACCCAAGAACAGTTGAAACAGTGCATATTTGATCTCCAATCAAAAAAAAAAAAAAAATGAAACAAAAACTAAAACTGCAGTCTATTTTAATACAATTCATAGGGCATACGTTTCTTGAAGACACAGGTGATGAACTTGAAAAATTTCTGAAAACAAAATGGCTGACTTAATTATTCCATCGAAAGGAAATTTACTTTGAAGTCATATTTGAAGTTTACGAATCGGATGTCAAAATTACGGAAAACAATACGTATCAATACCCAAACGTTGAAGAGTATCCAGGCAATTGGT